>BQKZ01000769.1:81367-115499 GCA_036244855.1 Temnopleurus reevesii
CTCCCAGGGGATCCCCGCTTCAATTAGTGTGTGAACACTCACTGAAATCGCATCCCGAGGGATCCCTATCTCCCGGTCTTGGGTTTTGTGACCAAGCATCGTTAATCCCCCCCCCCAAAAAAAAACAAAAACAAAAACAGAGTGCTCCACAGTATATGCATATATCCCAAACCCCCAAAACTTGTTTTCCCCCGAGGGAGAGATCCTCACATGTGAACACTCGCTGGTGGGAGAGATAAGAATATAATGACCACCAGGGTTGCACCAGGGACATGTGTGTACGTGGTATCTATCCACTGCTTGACCATGAGTGGAATTGTGTGGTTAGTTTATTTGACTGTTGAAATCAAAACAATGACATCACAACTTTGTGAACAGTTGATTTGATACGTTTTAAGAAAGTTAGCCTTTAGTTTCAGGGAGACAATATGATACATTGATGTAGGAAATACTAGTACTTTGGTCCTGTATACACAAGGGGGTTTAGTTTGAAGGAGTTTCAACAAATGCCAGGAGAAATAATGAGGACAGTGTTGTTGGGTAATTACAAACCTTCACAAAATTACTAACATGAGTTTGTTTTAGACTGTGGATTGTGAAGCATTGTGAAGCATTCAATAAGAAAAAATTTGTTCACCTGATTAAAAACAATTAACGTATTACAATAGATGGTACGCAATGCTGGTTGCTAGCTAGGTCAAGTTAAATAGCTAGTCCTTGTTAGCAAAGCTAATGTGCGCAGTTCACATCCTGAAATTTGTGAGGTTGTTCTCTGTTGACAGGTGAATACATAGTTTGTCCAAGAAGTTATGGTTAAAGTAACTTCTTGATCATATTGTAAAATGAAAAGATTGTCATGTTAGTGACTAACAGTATTAACATATTAATTAAAACATCTGCACTCATACCTTAGCCTTATCCCCGATGAAGTTAGGAATGTTGGTTTTGTTTTGATCCATCCCATCTATGATCACTGATAGGTATTTTGGAATTATTCCTTCTTGCGCTCTCTCGTTTCCTGTAGTAAACTTGCCTTTCCATCCTGTATTGTATGTCATTTGAAAAGGTAAATTTAAAAGATGTGTGTAAAGATACATGCACATCATCTGCTTGAGAATGGTTTCATGCCTCAAGCCTCCTCCCCCACAGATCTAGGCCATATCAAGCGTGATAACAACGAAAATTGGCACAGACTATTGTGCATGGTCCACGTTCCATTTTTTTTTGTTATCACTGCTTATAGGGCAGTGCAGACATACCTGTAGGCACTTTGGTCTAAGTTCACAAGTTTATATTAACAAATGATGAAAATAAACTTGCACTGGTCAGCAAGTACATACAATAATTGTTTTATCAGTAGCTCGTGTCATTACATCAGCTAGCATCAACCTATGTAGTAAATAGTGCACAAAATCAATTATAAATATTATATTTAATCCTCAAATTTAGCAGATTTCTTATTCCATTGATCATTCTTTATACAAAATGTACAGACAAAATATCATTATGGGATCCATTTTTATTTTCACATTGTTTTAAAGTAAGTACATGTATTTGTGTGTTAGGGCTATAACTGGTTGCAGACAATATTCAAAGGATAATTGTTCTTTGAAGGGGAAGTTCACCCCAGAGGTTCTTGTAATTTCATTATAAGGAGTATAATTCGGACAAATAAAAAAAAAATCATCAAAATCGATAAGAAGTAAGGAAAATTACAGTCATTTACATTTTCATGTAAATCTTCACTTGCTCTGCTGATTGGTCATACTTGATGATGTCATATCCAATCAGCTCTCCGTAATTATTGTACATGGAATTTCACTTTTTTTTTTCATTTTTCTCAAAAGTTACATTATTCTATCATGTTCCTGTGACAAAATATGTAATGTAGAAAGTAATTGTCCTCAACATTCATTGCCCAAAGGTAAAGAAAATATTGAAACTATTGAGAAAATAGAGAAAATGTGAAATATAATGTAGGCTATAATATGAATGGAGAGCTGATCGTGCATGATGTCATATGTTGTCAATTTGCAGAGCAAATAGAGACATACAATGTCAATGACTATAACTTTCTTATTCCTTAACCAATTTTGATAATTCTTGTTTGCTATGCTGTTCAGAAGTTTCTCCATTTATTGATTCATATAGGAAATTATCTGGGGTGGGATTTCCCTTTAAGAAAGTAATTTCAGCCATTTCAATGAAAAATATTAATGTCTTCATGATATTTTCCCCCAAACATAATTTGTATACTATTTACTTCTGTACAAAAAAAAAAAATCCATTTTCGGGATAATTATGAGGTTGATCACTATAATATATATTTGTTCAAATGGCTGCAGCAAAAAATGATATATACACAGGCGCACACAAATTTGGTTTCCATAGTTGCGCCAAAGTGCGGAATACTCCAAAGATAAATTCATAGAACGTCCTGACGAGAGCATGCTGCATTGCAGAAATATAGTATACATATGTATGTTATCTACACATTCCCTCTGTAACTATCTAAATTTGCAGACTTTTGAACTAGATTTTCCAAATGAATTGTAATTTGCAATATAATGCAGGTGTATTTAGCCTACTTCAGAGGGAAAGCAAGCCCTGGGATTATCATGCTTTCAATGAATGAAGACAAATCTGATGAACAAACTTAAAACTTAGCAAAATCTTTTCTTTTCTTCATTTTAGAATAATGAATAAATATGGTTCTTTTTCAAAATTCACGCAAAATTGATAAAGGCATGGAAACAAGCAAAAGCAACATTTTGTTGACTTTTCTGTATAAAGGAATTAAAGAAACATGAAATTTTGAGTACTGAGTGAATGGGGAGTTGTCCCCGGATACAGATTCTGCCAACGTTGCAGGGCACACCGATCCCATCAGCGACAGGGATCATGATGTTATTGAGAATTACAAAATTCCTAACTTTTGAACAGATTGTCAAATTTTGCTTGAATTTTCAATTTGTTCATCTGATTTTTCTTCATTTATTGAATGTATGATAATCCCAGGGCTTGCTTCCCCTATTAACGTCTAGAGTATATAGCTCAAGCAAAGCCTGTTTTAAGAAGAAAGAATTTGAGAAATTTGTCTGTCCAATCATCATTTTTTTTTCGTCTGATGATTTATAAGTAAAGAGCAAAAAACAGGGATTTGTGTGTTCTGATTTCGGTTTCTATACTGTAGTTTCGTGATAATTTACCACTCCCCCAAATATGCCTAAATATTCTAAAAGAATAACTTCCTAAATTGCATGATGGATCCACAAAGCCATGTGTAACAAGATATTTATGCTAAATATATGTAGACCTACCATGTGTATCCAAAAAAGGCTTATAAATACAATACAGTATAATTAATGCACACACAAATTCAACTTCTTTGTAACGAACAGAAAGCCCATAATCCTGACGAAAGAATTTTTTAAAATGATTTATGTTTAGACGAATAATGCTAATTTTTTATAAAATCAGTCAAAATAATGTTGCGCCCAAATTGGGGTAATCATCTGTCAAAGTCTGGTACGACGAGACTCGTCAGTGGAGAACAATTGAGGGTCCTGACAATCAATTGTTCTCCACCGTCGAGTGCCAGACTTCGACAGAAGATTACCCCAATATCGGTGCAACAACATTTTGACTGATTTGACGAAAATGAGCATTATTCAGTCAAACATGAATCATTTAAAAAAAAACTCTTATATCATATGAATGCAGGGATTATGGACTTTCTGTTTAAAACAAAGAAGCTGAATATATGTGCATAAAATTGCATATATTAACCATATAAAAAGTGAAAAGTTTTTTGTTATACACACGGTATAGAGATATGAATGAATTTGACAAGGTACCTAACCCTAAATTGTTTTCAAAATAGAGTTTTCTGTCATGGGCAAACATTTATTACCAGGAAGAAAACACTTTATCAATCATATTCAATTTTAATAAGAGGACGCATTAAACATCATCCTAATAGATTAGAATATCCCACCAATAGATTTTGTAGGTATCTTGATAAGATATATTTTTATTTTTCACTCCCTCTTCTCACTCATAAATTTTCAATGCATATGTATTCTCTAAATATACATCTTCCTATTCTGTCAACTATAATGTTTTCAGTAAATCTAATGTTCAGTGTTTGAGGCATATCTCAAGCTCTCTGCTGTCTGAATCATAAGACTATTTAATAAATGCATTTGTGCATGATGTATACTCACATTTGGTGTTCGTTATGTTGCTTCATTGCAGCTTTGATTTTGCTTCTCTTCCTCTGGTTGAGTTCTTCATCTAATCTTCTCTGAAGCACAACACATTTCTGACACTTTGAGAAGTCACCACACTATTGACGAACAGACAAGAAATATAATTAGAATGTTGGCAAAATTAGATTTGTTTTTAGCCTCTCGCTATACAATATTCCACAGACTCCAACTAAAAACAAACAACAAGATAATGCATTTCATACCACAACACAATTTGAAAAGGATCATGCACAAACTCATTTGGATCTGAGATGTGACTCCAATTAATTTTAAAATAAATTCTGAGTTTCATTTCTTTTAAATGATAAACATGTCATAAATACATGTAGTGTTGTAGGACTGCTCTCATAAGTTTAATGTTAATTACTTTTAATTTCTGTAACACACTCTCCGTTCACAAATATAAAGGTACGAGAGTATAAACCGCAAGATTTGTAATTGACTTTTTACCAGTTTTTTCATGCGAAATCTTAAAAATGTAATCATTCATTGTAATAAAAATCTTTACAGGTTGATTACCATCAATTATTATTCATTATTCATTATTTTAATAATTGATCAATCCATTCAGGCTTGTATCCAATCAAATCCATAGTTTAACAAAGTGACTACAATAGATCAAAACCTGGTTTTGCAGCTTTTGCATCTGTACATGTTAGTACTTCAAATGGAATTACTGAGCTGTGAAATAACGTCTGGAAACAAATGAGGTGTCATTCTTTAGCTAATAAAACATTGTTTTTAGTGATATAGTTCTTGTTTGATTAATAGGCTGTTGGACTTGTCAGCTATTGGACTCATGGGATGACCCCCATTTATTTCAGTAATGCAATGATTTAATATCACTCAAATTCATTTTCAAAGTCATTTGATGCATGCAGCCATCATACTAGCAGGCTAGATATAAAATGTTCACGTACCTTTTTGATTTTCACATGGTCAAAGTGGTTGGTCCAAAGGTTGTAAAACATAGAAATTCCAACTGTTGGTTGCCATGACTCTGCCATCTCTTCCTGATATTGCTTATAAATATCATTTTTTGATAGTCCATAAGGTAGGCGAAATTCATCTTTGTGAGGCATGGTGTCACCTCTTTTTGTTATATATTCCTCAAGCCAATTGATGCAGGCAACGGTAGCTATAGATCTGTTCCTATGCTTTGCCTGGGGAGAAGCAGAAATGCTTGGAAGACGACACACACGGGATTTCATGTTGAAATACTGGGCTCGACTCAATCCGAGGCATGTATAGAATGCCACTGGACAAAGTGCCGCTCCATTAGGAAAACGTAGCTGTTTAGTTCCAACACGAGAGGAGCTAAACAGGTTGTGAAACCACTGTTTCCTCTCCTGAGGAGATTTGCCCCAATACATTCTCCTTACAGCTTTGATATCACATCCTGATACTTTTTTCGTGCAAGATTTTGGACACTTACAACGAAAGTTCAAAGTCTTCTTGATATCTGACCTTCTGATTTTTTTTAAGTACATTTTATTATTCTTCTTTGACATTTTTGCCCGAGCATGACATACACGTGCAGTAACATTCGTAGAAGGCATCATGCTTTCTTCAACGTACTCATCATCACTGGAAATTAATTGATTCAGAGAATCATCACTGCTGTCGAGGCTACTTTCAGACTCACTAAGCAGAATTGGTGATAACTCACGGGACTGATCTTCATTATCGCTAGCTTGGTCAAAGTCATACACAGAAGATGCGTCTTTTTTAGATTTATTTTTGTTAGGTGTACTCCAAGCTATAGCTACTGGAGCCTGTGGAGGTACTGTTATTAGTTCTGCATCATCGATGCTGAGTTGTGAAATATCATGTATGAAATCTGCACTAAAGTCCAAATCAGCATCATCCAACGATAAGTTGCTGATGTCTCCTTCAGCATGGTCTAATATTCCAGCCATTTAGTCTTTTAATACTAATATCCTGACATGAGAGAATAAGTTCTATAGAAATGATGAAGGATGATTTTTAAACTTTTATTAGATTTTCACTACAGAGAGTAATAAAGTAAACATCTCACTTATAAAGATGAAACCCAATTCTTTAAACAACAAATGCACACATCCATATCCATGCAATTAAAGTCTCAAACCAAAAGCTTAGCCACTTCCCGATTCTATGGAACCAAACTATCAACTCAACAGAGTTTTATCCCCTTTCTTTCTGTGGCTTTCCGCAGCCTATTACAGATCCCAGCACACGCATACACACACACACAAAATGCAATTGTAAGTTGATATGAGCTGATAAGGGACAAGCTGGTATGGCTATTGTTTATTGATACTGGAAGAAGAGAAATAAAAGGCATTTTGACATTCCTTTTTCCCAGAATATACATGTAGGCCTACCATAGGCCGTTTGAGCTCTTTTCAGATGTATTTATCACTTTCAGCAAATATGCTAAGTTATCCACATTGGTTGGTTTACCAGTCTTTATATCGAGCACACATTTTTTTTAGAAAACAAATAATTCACAAACCTAGGAGAAATGCTGTTTCCTCATATTTTTGTCTTCAATTAAATCACCTAGCCCAATTTTACCTCGTTAAAGGAGATTTTTAATGACAAAATATGTTCATGTACCAAGGAGGTGGGATAATAAGAACGTACTGTCAACCAAATTTCGGGACGGGCAAGATACGACCATCTCATTTTCACCATTTATGCAGGGGCAAATTTCTAGCTAGGGAAGGGGGCAATGGTGGAGGCACAACATTTCTTGTTTTAATACAACTGAAAGATGATGAAGAAATAGGCCTTCTATTGATAACACATTAAGTTAAACGTGCTTTAGCGACCACCTGTCAGTAAAGACCACTTTTCTGGACTCCCTAAAATGCAACTTACATGTAAATAAACCTGTTTATAGAGACCACCTGCTGTTAAAGACCACTTTTTCTGTCTCCATTATGCAGTCTTTATAAACAGGTTTGACTGTAGTAGCATTGTGATACAATTCTCTAGACATGTTGCTCCATTGTTTTGTCATTCTTTTCTCCTCCTCTTCCTCTAGACTTCTAGTCTTTATCGTCTCTATATCTTCCTCCCCTCTTCTTCTTAATATTCTAAATATTATTAATATTATTATATTGTTCTCCTTCACTTCTGTTTTATATCATCCTCCTTCTCATCTTCATCCCATCAATTTTCATCTTTCCTCTTCCTTCTCCTTTTTCTTTTTCTTCTTTCTCCTCCTCCCCTCTTCTTATTTTTGTTATCACTCTTCTTCTTCTCTCAAAACTTTTCTACTCCAACTCCTCCTCGTCTCAAATTGTCACCCGTCTTGTTCCCCCTACTTTACTCTTATCATTATTATTATTATTATTATTATTATTATTATTATTATTATTATTATTACATGTATTGTTATTATCATTATTATCATTATTATTAGTATTATTATTATCATTCTCAACGGCCTAAATGTATATTCCACTGATATAAATGTATATTATTGTGCTAGTTAGGTACATTCTCCCCAGGAGTTTATCTCTATTAACTCCTTGATTCTTCATATCTCCTTGACCATGGGCACTAATATATGTGACAGGAAATGAGCTGTGATACACTCTCTGTTTGTGAATGCAGGGTGAGATGAGTGTTATGTAACTCAGCTTGCCAGATCAAACAAATTTGATACTTCTGTTATGATGATGTGTGCATACATGTATATCCCCTCCCGCTCTCTCTCTCTTTCCCCCTCTCTCTCTTGTTACAGTGATGAGTGTGTAAAGGTAGAAATAAGATTTGGGAATATGACACATCACTCCATTCATCTTTGATTTTTCAAAAAATGAACCTCCTAAGGACACTTCTGGGGTCATCCCAATTACACCCACCAAGTTTTGTCAAGTTCTGCCTGGGAGGAGTAGTGGAACAAACATCCAAATAATTACATGGTTATCCTTTCGAATATTAGTGGGATATTTCTTTGTGTGTGTGAGCTTTTCTATTAAAGGGGAATTACACCCAGACAATAATGTAATGTCAGTAAATGAAGAAAAATCAGATGAACAAACTGTGAAAATTTGAGCAAAATTGGATAATCCGTTCAAAAGTAATGAATTTTCAAATTCATCATTTCCACCTGTGCTGGGCATCCTTGAATTGGCATGCGTATAGCTAATTAGCATAATCTGTGATGTCATACATGGAGAACTCCTCATTCACTTTGTGTATAAATTTATTGAAAATGGATCAATATATTTCAAATGAGGATTCAACCCCGTTCTCTCTTGAATGCTTGCAGCATTGATGTGGCTATAATATATTTAACCGAAGAAGCAAAATTTTGTCTACTTTTCTAGAAAAAGAGAAAAATGTGAAATTTTGTGTACAAAGCGAATGGAGAGTTCTCCATGTTGGCAGCCATTTTGTGCCTGTTCACTTGCCAATTTAAGGAGCCCATGAGGGGTGTAAATCAAAACTTTGAAAATTCATAACTTTTGAATGGATTATCCGATTTTGCTGAAATTTTCACAGTTTGTTCATCTTATTTTTCTCCATTTAATTATAGCAATTTAATGTCTGAGTGTAGTTCCCCTTTAAAGACTTTAAAGAAATAAGACAAATACAGAGGAATTTAGAAAAAATACTTCAAACCAGCCCTTAGCTATGAACTGGACCAAGAATTGGACAAATATCAGCCTTTTTTATCTTCTTTTGAGCTATCTTGCTTCAGAATTTTTTTCTTCTAAATTTCCTTGACCAAAAGAAGAACTTAGGCATGGTCTGAGGTCATGTCACAAACTTGACTTTATTTTAATGAGGACCGAAACCTTTATCTGGGCGAGTAAACGAGCTCAACGAAAGGTTTTATGACCCAAAAGAGAGTGCTCCAACAGCTCCGCCCTTGAGCATAGTGTTTATTGTTTACTCAAGTCTCCAACTATTTTTATTTTGTGTTCAAATGATAGAATACTTTAGAGAAATTGATATATCTTACCATATTTTATTAGGATTGAGAAAAAAAAATAAAGAGCTGATCGCACATGATGTCATCAAGTATTGCCAATTCGAAGGACGAATATAGATTGACACAAAAAAGTAAATGACTAATTTACTCATTCCCTAACCAATTTTGATGATTACCTTTTAATATGCACTCCAAAAGGGTTGAAATCGACTCATTTATGGGAGTAGAGGCTTGTCCCACTAGTAACCCCTTTTGAGAGTAAATTTGTTATATGTGACCGGCTCTGGTAAAGCCAGGTGGATGTCGTCCGTCATCAATTTTGAGATTTTGTTAGGAAATTTTCTCTTCTTAGTTTTCATACTCAATCCATCTAACATGATCTCCAACATGATCACAAAATGACAAAGTTATCTAATTAAAAGCACTGTATGGTATGAAAATCTTAAAAGGAGAGTCTACCCGAAAAAAAAATAACTTTTTAACAGAAGCAGGAATAAGTTTGTAAAAAGTAGAAATAAAACTATGGATGTTATGTACCCTAAATACAGGGCTTATTTTAACGAGTTAAATAATTGACATGGTTTGGACAAACACTCAGTTTGCCAATGACCCCATAGAATGATGGCTAATGTTTGTAATAATTATAGTAGTAATGCACTTCATTTAACATATTTTTATTATTTATCTCAATTTTTGGACAGCTTGGTACACTTGCCAGGTCAATATGTGATAAATCTTCCCAAGAACACATAGTGTAACTCACGTAACGAAATGCGTAACTTACGTAACATTACGTAATTTACACATTATTAGAATTAATTTTTCCTATAAAGATGTTACTCATATGTTATGATTTTTCACAATGATATTCTGCATCATATTTACTTGCTTTAGAAATGTAGGCCTACCCTGATTAAATTCTCTTCAAGTAATTTTTAAGAGATAAAACTTTTTAAAGTTTTTGTGTTCTGTAAGTTTTATCTTGAAATGAAGTCGTTTGTTGATGATTTTTTTCATAAGTTTGCATTTCTCCTGTTAAGATTTGGTATATTATTCCAAATGAACTAACCTAATGTTATTAAATTAAAGTGAAAACGAGATATATTGCCAAAAATATGTCCTAGTATGGTGTTGCAATTTTTTATTTCAATTAAGAATTTTTAGAACCCTGCAGACTGTGTTCTTCAAAACACATATACACATTTATACAGTAATGATACTGCGAAAATAGAGTGAAAACGTGACTTTATAAGAAGTTAACTTGAAAAAAAAGACATATTTGAGCACTTACATGTATATGCCAATTTTATTATTTTGGGGTTCAGGACCACTTGCTGGAATAGCCCATTCATCATCTACTTGACTCAGCTGAGGGAGATCATGACATTGAAACAATATTTTATGGTCTCAGCTGTAGTTGTTGTATAATAGTTTCCATCATAAATGAAAGAAATTTAGAACATTAATCAAATCATTTTATCACGGAGTCTTAAAAGAACACTTTTTTTCACATGAAAGATTATTATATATTTATGATGCGTTGCACTCATTTGTTCTTCAACATGTAACCAAAGAGATTTAAAAAGTTGAAACAGGTCGTAACGCAAAGACTATAATGTGACCTCGTCAAGTTCAGCCCAGTCAATGGCCAATTGTAAAGCTGCCACTGGCCGGTGTTTGAAAAAAGACATTTCAAATGTAATGGCAATGATGAGTGACCATCATAAAAAAGGAGACACTTTGAAGAAAATTTGGTGTGGGTTAGCCTTGGTCATAGGGCTCTGTGTCATATTTAAGACGTACGGTGGTGCTTAATACGTCTTCATCCCTTCTCCTTTTTTTTTTCATTACCTGTTGTTAAGGGAAAGACGATTTTGAGACGCTTTGTCCGAGACTGTTTTGAGAGAAATTTGAGAGATTTTGTGGAATTCAAGATAATTTCTTTTCCGAAATGAGATCGTTTGTCCAAAAATCTCACAGTGAATCAGGCAGTCAGTTTTTGTGCCAATATAAATTTTGGGGGCCATGCACCCAAAATATGTTTTTTTTTAAGGGGCCGAAGCCCAATAAAATTTGCAATTTTTTAAAGTAGATTTTATTTTATAATGGAAGTTAATTTGATTTTCAATAATGCAATGTCTCTGCTAAGGATTATTCTTCCTAATTAAGCCCTGCACAAGAATTTAGCACTATTTTACCCCAAAAATATTTTTGTGCCAACCCCCCCCCCCCCCCCTTATATTTGTGCATTATTATTTTTCAAATTTTCCGATCATGATAGTGTCTAAGAAATTACATCAAGAGAGCCTTCTGCTTTCTCTGGTGATGGTTTTGATTTACTGTGCTCTCAATAGACAATAGACAATACAATGAATTTTGGAAAGTACACCATATTATCATTTGAGGGGCCATGTTCCCTTCTTGAACCAATGAATCGAGTATCATATAATTTTCTTTGTTATCAGGACAATATATTTGGCTTGCTATGAAATGCAAAGTACCCTAGTTGAGTTGATTTTATTGACTCTGTCGACCCCCTTTAGGAGTATGAGAGTACAAACATAATGCAATACAAAATATGTAAATATACACAAGATAATATGACATGAGGTTAATATAAAAGCATAAATATTGACGTATTAAACATCAAAGTCATGGTATGTACAAAATAAATATGAAAAGGAAGGGAAATCATACAAGTGTACAGTAATTCCTGCAGTTAAGTTAATAAATAGGTAGTAAATAGACATAGCATAGAGTGGAAACTGGATGTATATATATTATATATATTATATATATATATATATATATATATATATATGTGTGTGTAAAGGCAGTTCTATTTTAAATCTAAACTGATGTACTTACAAATCAAGTTTATGTGGGGGCTTAACTATTCTACCACTACGTGAGATTGTTTCTTTATATACATAGGAGCTTTCATTTAAATCATGATCCTTTTGGCATGGTTGAGCAAAATATTGAGTAATTACTCGTATAAATTTGCAGAGCTGCTTTAAATGGCAAGCGTTGGCAGTTGTAAAATAGAGTTTCCATTTGTAGTACACTTGGGGGCCTATTATCATTAACACTCTTATAATGCCATTTTAAATGGGATTGTCTTTCTTTAACAAAGAAAGGGCAGGTATAGATGTAATGGAATTCATCACCAATGTCAGTGCCCAAGCAGAGGAGACATTCAATGTCTTCAGCACATTTGCTAAATCTAACCTTTGTTTACTGGTAGATTATTTGAACGACACCTAAACCTACATAGAGTGATTGTGTCTTTCTTGTTCAGTGTGGTCAAATAATTTTCAAAAACAGCTTCATCTTTAAAGACCCTAGTTCTTGCACATACTATTGTTCCATTTATTTTCTCTCCAATTTTGTTTGAAAATATCATTTAGTCGTAATTTTAACGGATTAACCCTATTTTAACCCTATTTTAACCCTATATTTATCACATTTTTGCTGAAATCCCCCAAATAATTTTTTTGCCAAAACACCCCAAACTGATATGAGGCCCTTGTGCCCCCAAAAGGGGCAAAATATAAATTCCTTTTACAATATTAAAGTTCTTAATTATTTCCCATATTTGCCTATATGTTAGCACTGTGCAATTGGTCGGAGGATAGAAGGCGAGATGGAAAACAAAAAAAGATAATGAGGAAGGTCTGTTAGCTAGAATGAAAATGAAATATTCATGACAAGGGGAAAAGAGGAGAAGGAAAGAGGTGGGGTGGGTGCTTTCGGGTACAGATCACAAGTTCGACAGTCCACTCGTCCGACAGCCTGCCAGGCCGACTTTTTAAATATATGATCCAGAAGATACTGGATTATGACAGCTCATTATATTAGGCAAATTTATCAAAACGTCTATGAGTGCAATAAAGTGTAAATTTAACAAACGAGACAGACTTTAGGTATTATAAATTAGTCTATTAGTCCGACAATTTGTTTTTAATCAATAAGATAAATAGTTTTGCAAATTTTCTTTTAGTCAGACAATTTATTAAATTTTGCGCATTAGTCCGACAATTTAATAGCACAGTATTGTGTACTTTGTCAGACCAGAATCATAATTTCTCAATTGTCGGACTAGAAGTATAATAATTTCTCTATATTGGTCTATTGCAATATTTGCGTATAGTGTCTATTTAAAAGTATATAATTGACCAGTGTCGATATAGTGAGTCTAAAAGTTAGAATATCTAGCTCGAAACTCATTTTGAAAATATTTGATTTATTCAGCCTATATAAGTTTTTGTCTGACTAATAGCCTGTCAGACTCTTGGGATAACCCTGATGCTTTCATGAGATGAAATGAATATTCCCTGAAAATGTGTTGCAAATCATATGCATGAGTTATATATTATGCAGCCAAAAGCAATATCCCTTGCCGATTACCAACAAGTTGGTAACAATTAATGTAACAATAATCAAACAGTACGGAAAACAAAAAATTGTTTGGTTGCCCTCCACCGACCGACCCTCTGAAAATTACCCGACAAATGAAATACAACCTGGAAGTAATTTCCTACTAAAATCAGAGCAAAACCAATGAAATATAACATAAAAAGTCATTTTCAGTTCTTTGGTTTTTTACTGCCTTCTAAGTCTTTGATTTTTCAAATATTCCATTCTTGGGCAACCAAAAATTGTTTTGACCTAATTTGACTTGCTATTTTTCCACAAGTTTTAATGTCTTAAAAAAATATATATAAAAAAAATTGTCCATTTCATCCAACATACAATTGCTCTGTTTGTCTGAATTTTCTTCTTTGGCTAGACTCTCATTTTTAAATGCTGATAGGGGATCTGTTTTTCATTTGAATACTGGACTCCCAAAAGGTTGAGTGTGTAGGTGTGTGTGTGTGTGTGTGTGAGTGTTCAGGGAGCCAATATCGATAAGGTCAGCTGGTTACTGCTTGTCCATTGAGGAGATTTGTGGATATCAAAACGCACCCCTGTGGTTTTCCTTACTGATAAGGAAGGTGTAAGGTTTATTTGTTGGCGCAGTAGGTATTTGAGTGCATAAAAGGTCTCTCTGAGGAGGCGAAGGTGACTGTCTTCCAAAGAACCTCCGCGTGAGCAAACCATACCAACCAGTGCTGGCATCTCCTTCAGAAAGTTGCAACCTGCCTTCACAAATCTCCACTCCTGACATCTCCCTGCTAATTAAGATAATAATATATCTGGAAGACCAGCTGACTTATCAAGAGATCATTTATAGGTAAGAATACAGGCTTAATGCATACTTACTTTCTTTTCTGCATAATTGTCAGTTTAGATCTACTCAATTCTCATTGTTCAAATTAATCCACTTATTTTAGCTCCAGTTTATTGGATATTCGATTTATCATGCTAAATTTGAAAGAATAAATTTATCAAAGGTTTATCTGGTTTATCACATTCACAT
The DNA here is from genome assembly GCA_036244855.1 of Temnopleurus reevesii. Lineage (NCBI taxonomy): Eukaryota > Metazoa > Echinodermata > Echinoidea > Temnopleuroida > Temnopleuridae > Temnopleurus > Temnopleurus reevesii. The sequence continues at coordinate 95,994 of BQKZ01000769.1, forward strand.
GCTGTATATATATAGTTAATGTAACATCATTAGGTTGAGAATTTTATTGGCCAAGTTTGGCAACCCCCACAATAGAACATTAAACGTATTGTACAGATAATGAAAAATTACAAATATTTTTGCCCTTCAAATATTGTTATTTATTGTGTTGTTCTCATTAGTTTTCACCATTAATCTGGTTTCCCTCCCTGTTTCTCTCTATTTTATCCACTGTTCCACTTCTTATAAAAACAACAAAATTTACCAATTTTCATGCATGCTATTCTTCTTATGTTATTAATGAGCAGATCCTATCCTTACAATTAATATGAACATGTTTATGGCCACCTTGCAAAAAAATACATATCATTGACTGAAAATATCCCAATGTGCTAACAAAATAGAAGCTTACCCCAAATTATAAATTTAGTCAAAGTTACTTTTCTTGAAAATAATCCCAATCCATTGTGACTTCGGAAAAGTGTTTGTACACTCACACTTAACACAATTTTATTGGATCATGTTTATTTTATTACACATGTTTGCCAGTGAAGTGATAAACATTACCTGTAAATTTTGTTTAAAAAAATGAAATTATAGGCATATGTTTTCTTACACACATCTAGATGAAGCTGAATGTTTAGTCTGTCAGTTTAGTCTTTTACAATTAAACTTGAGTTGACTATATATATTTATATTTGCACACATCATATGGTCAACTTCATTCACTTTTCATGGTCGGGGTGGTCACATTCCTTCCGCAAAGGTGTTTGGAGTCTACCCTGATCACAAAGTAACGTAACTACACTGTAGAAGAAACCGGAGAAAGAATTTTAAATAAAAAAAATTACATTACACCTCTTCTTTGTACTGAATTACTCCTGTAGGTATCCAGAGGAAATTGTGGACACCATGACCACGTCCATTAAATGGTGGCTTGACGAAGTGAATGGGAAGCGTGTTATACAACGAATAAAGAATGGATCCCACCTGACACTAGAGATTCAAGAACTAAAACCAGGAGTAACAAGTAGTGATATCAAGGTAAATTAAACATGTCCCATCATTATCCAGAATTTCTGGTTCTTATATTTCAAAGTTTGGCATTCATAATTTTCTTCTCAGTTGTAGGAGATTCCTCTAACTTTTTTTTCTGTTCATCTAACATGTCTAACAATACATTATTTTGGGGCAGACTCTTCTTTTAAGCCCTTGATTTAATTTATCAGTGTAATGAAATGCTGTACTTCATACAACTAATATGAATGGAATTTTGTGCATCATGCGTGATAATAATGTTTTTTTTTTATCGGGTACAGTCTGACAAGCTGCCACGCTGACCTTTTAAATAATTTAGTCCGACAGTTCATTATATATATAACAACGCCTATAAGTGCGACAAAACGTAAATTTTGCAAACAAGAATGACTTTGGGTGAAACTACTGTATAAATCTGACAATTTGTTTTTAAGTTCACAAGTTAGTTGTCTTTAAGTCAGACAGTTTATTGAATTTGCGCACTACTCTAACAATTGAATGGCACCGCACAGTGTATATTATGAATGTTTAAATATGTAGATAGCAACTGAAGATGTCATAAATGCACAAATAACCATTTATTGTATATCAATGCTATTAATGATCTTTTCCCCTAAAATTTACACTCCTTAAAACTTTAACTAGAATATCTTCATGGTAGATTGTGTAGTAGATCCCTATTTCTATGTTTACATAAATTTATTCAAACTTCAAATCTTTCTGTCGATATTTTGAAAAATAAGAATTTATGATTCAATATTTATAATTGGGTCATAACATGTGTGTATGAGATATTATGAAACTCAATCAATTAAGAGCATCATATATAGTTGCTAATAGTAGCCAGAAGTCAAAATTTAAGTCATAGTAAATAAGTTGTAAGAGGTTATGAAAAGAATATCTTGATTCTTCATTTTTGTGTAGTGTGGTAAATCATTCCAGTGTCTAGCTCCAACAAATGATATTCAGAATTAACTGTGTTATTTTACACTAGGGCACACAAAGTTTTCGATTCTCTTTCCCCCTTGTTCCATACTAGTGCTCTATAATTTGACAATAGTCTGTTAAGGAATGAGTTTGAAAATCTGTAAAGCATGAAAATATGTTAGGACTTGCTAAATCATGTAAGTTATAAATGTTAGGGATTTTCAGTTTTATGATTTTAGGATTGGAATGGGTCATCCATGAGCTATTTGGTAATTACTCCCAGTATAAAATAAGCAGATCAAAGAGTCCCATGCAAATAAGTTTCTCTTGGCCATTGCTTATTCTTGATTTAATTTTTAAAGAATTTATTCAAAGTTTTGTTTATCTTATTCATTTCTATGTTGATGATACTATATAATTTCATTAAATAACAATCTCCCTATATGTATTCCCAAAATGAAAACACATTTTTTCAGACAACTCGGCCAAGATTACCAAAAGAACCATCATCAAATAATTTAACTAATAAATCATTCATTCGATCGATCTTCCTCTGAAAATAGTGTGCAACCAACCAATCAATAAACGAAGCAACAAATCAATAAGTAAAATAAAAAAATAATATAACAAATTCAACAATCTCTTGTGTTTTCAATAATCAGGTTCAATGAACATTTTCAATCAGTTGTTAAGTGGACGAGCAGAAGGTGTGATTAATGATCCCTCATGTAACTTGAAAGGCCTGTCATTAAGTTTCATCCATGCCTTAACAAATTAGATTACTAAAACTAAATTCATAACTGAGGGACTTTTCTATCAATGGGTTCAATTATAAAGAGGGCTCATTTTGGCACAAGGTTTTTTTTATATACCATTGACATAAGCAGTCTGTACGTGAATAAAAATTAATGCTCTAACAGGCACTTGATAGATGGTGCTCTGGAGTGTATCTAAAAAAGGGAGAAATATTCATTATATTTTGAATTTCATTATGTTTTTATTGATAGTGTTGTTTATTAATACACTCTATATATCATAGGATTGGATAATGCAGTACATGCACAATATAAACAAAATACCGGTAAATGAATAGTAGTGCACCCATATAATATTGGCAACATGACTGGAAATTTTTAACCATTTTTTATGGACTCATTAAAAACTCCACAACCTTGTTCATTAGTCGTCTGATTTTCCCCATTTTTTATGTCTATTTTTATTAATTTTTTTAATTAAATTTTTTTTTTTTTGGCTGACCAATTTTTTTTATACTTCTGCTTTAAAGAAATATCGTTCTTGGGTAATTCTCTCTTCAGTTTCAAAATAAGTTGTTAAAAATATTCTTATATAAACGGATTTGAATCAGTGCTTTCCAATATGCAAATGCAAAGTGAGGAGGTATGGCAGTGCAGGAGTAAATCCCCTTCAAAACCCATCACCATAGTATGTTCTCGACTTTGATTTATTAGTTTTGATTTTCACACAGTACCCAGACCCATCTGGAACACAGAAAATCCCTTGTTTTTTATCAGAGTGGGTATTTTATTAACAAGGGAGTAATTGACTACTTGCTGATAAGTTTATGTTGAGCCACTGCTGCAACTGAATGTTTATTGTGAGGTCCAGTGAAGCATGACCCTGTTCATGATTGAAGTGTCCATGACTGTAGTGTATTTTATTATCTTTGCTCTCCACTCTCCCATCTCTAAACCTTTCATTCTACCCCTCTATTTCTCTCTCTATCACAATTCTCTCCATCATTAGGCCCCCCCCCAAAAAAAAAGTATGGTTGTCCTCCACCATAGACCCACCTTGCCTCCACTGACTGACCCTCAGAAAATGACCAGACCTAAACTTTTTTTTTCTTTCTTTTCTTTTCACTGAAATGAAGAAAAAAAAAATCACTGTAAAATGATAGCAAAACAAATGAAAATCAACCTGAAAATAATTTTCATACCAAAATCATAGCAAAACCAATGAAATAATGCATGAACATTTTTTTAGATGTTCTTTGTGTTTTTTCACTCCCTTCCTAGTCTATTTTCAGATGAAATGTGTTAAAAAAATGTTTAAAAACTTTTTCCGACGGACCGACCGACCCTATTTAAAAAAAAATCCATTCTTGGGCAACCAAACATTATTTTTGGGGCCTTATTATTCAACTCCAGTACTTATGTTATTCATGTTAACTTGCCAGTTTGTGGTGTTTTCAGCAGTTTTATTTGTCATTGGTTTATATTGATGTAAGTATGATTTTACTCACCATTCTGAAGATTTGATAGCTTCCAATGCATTAAAATTGAACAGTGTGAAGCACTCTAGTGTGATAAGCCTTTAAATAAAATTGTTTGGTTCACCCTTTCAAGTCAAAAGAACAAATTTTATTTCAACCTCTTCTGGTCATACCAAATACCCATAAATAAACAAATCTTGTCAAAATTGCTTATCGATATGTAAGCATGTAGGCCTATATGGTAGATTTATTTATATTCCACAAAATATAAGAGTACTAAAATATGAATGAATAAACGCAAGTTATATGTCAAAATATTCATCTGTACTGCAGTTGAATTTTCAGAAAATGTTTTTAAAAATCCCAATTTCATGTTCATTGGAGAGTAATGTACCTCAGATCAACTGTCATTATTGAAGAAAAAAAAGATTTTGCATACATGTCTGACTTTTGAATTGAATTGTTAACGAAACAAAACAACAAAAACAACAACAAAAAAAAACTGCTTGAAATCTGAAAGTGTTACATTGAATAAATGAAGATTTTTTGTATTACTTCAACATCCAGGTGAAGACCTTACACCCACACTTTGGTGTGATTGAAAAACCATTCAAACTCAGCGATTTCCAGTGGAAGGAGAATGAACTTTCGAGCAAGATGTCAAACTTTGTTGGCAATGGCCAACAATTTATTGAGAGATGGCAGCATCTTGCAGTTTCCAGCAAGGATGACAGAGCTAAAGGTACATGTAAGTGCATTCTCACTTTTATTAAAATGATGAATATATACATGTAAAGTATGCTGCATAGTAGATTACTTGAATTTTGTGAGATATTTAATTGTTTTAAAAGAATTTCAGGAAATCAAAAATGTCTTTTGTTGGCTTCTTATATATTATCCAAGTCACTCTCATCTGCAAATCACTTTATCATTCTCTTTCTATTATGTCTTTGTTTATTAACTTTGGCGCGTTATACCCCTATTCAACAGTTGGTTGATTCCTCGCTATCTCCTAGTTCCTCTTGTTCTTCCTTCTCATTCTTGTTTAATTAATATCAAGTACAACATAATGTGCATTCGGCCGGCGCGCGCCGCGGCGGTGTAAACAGGAGCTATATTATTTAGGTTACACCAAAAAAATTGTAGACCTCGGTCCGGACCTGGGTCGCTTAGAACGAAGGGATCTGGGCAGGTTGTGGTCCGTTCGCTGTTTACACCAAGATTTTGTGACTCTGAATTGACCCTAAAGCGACCTCGGTCTGCAAATTTTTCGATGTAACAGGGGTCATAGTCTGAATGCAAGCCTGCTTTGTTATTCACGTTTTTACTGCAGTAGAGGTTAATCTTTTTATTTATTTGCGCACGCATGTGTATGTGTGTCTGTGTGTGTATGTGCGCGTGTGTGTGTGTGTGTGTGTGTGAGAGAGAGAGAGAGAGAGAGAAAAGTTTTAAGGTTCAGGGCAAGTAACACCAATATAAGAAAAATGGCCTAATACAAGAACATAACAATTGATTATTTGATTGAAAACATACCATGTTTTATGTGAATATCATTTTCTACTTTTACAAAAATATAATTAATTAAATTTGATTTTTGTTACATTTAGTTCCTGATGAACAGTGTTCAGCTACAGAGGCTGATGACAATCTATTCTCTGATGGATGTAACAAGGATGATATCAAAAGAAAGCAAGTCAAAATAGGTAATATTTCTATTACAATGATAATTATGGAATACCAGGGAAAAAAATAAATTCATGGTTGTATATGCGCAGACTTTCATAGCCTTAAATCATGGATCTTTTTAAAATCCATGCTTAAATGGTATCTCCACAACAAAAATATCTTGCGTTGATTAAATTTTGCAGAACAGTAGAAAAAAAAATAACAAAGCGGACTATATAAATAAGAAGTTTATGAATGTAAAGCGCCTTGAGCACTCAGCAATGAGAGTGGATACGTGTGCTATATAAATTGCATATATTATTTTTATATTATCATATTTACAAGACATTTTCCAGCAAAAACATTAACAAGACAAATGTTTATTCAAACAGTTATATAATGAAAAAATTAGCAGCTTTGAGTCAGATGTAATGACGTAGGCCTACTGATGACATATTTCCTACAATCAGCTTATCAAAGTTAAACCGACCCATGGAATTATCGTGGAATTAGTGAATGAAGAAAAGTCAGATGAACAAACTGTGAAAATTTGATATCAATGATATCATGATCCCCGCCACTCATGGGCTATGTGTGCTTGGCACAGTTCGTGGGATTCTGTGACGTCATGTCGGACAATGATTGTCCTGGGGATGTTTTGTCCTAGGGGGTAGTCGTCCTAGGGAGGATTGTCCAGGGGCTAATTGTCCTAGGGGATTGATTGTATTAGATGATTGTCCCCGGGGGGGGGGGTAGTTGTCCTTCTGGGTAAGCCCTACGGGGTAGTTGCCCTTGGGGGTAATTGTCCTAGGGGTAGTTGTCCTAGGAGAGTAGTTGTCCAGTTGTCCAGGGGTGATTGTCTGGGGTGGTTGTCGTGATATGAAAATGTACAATATTTTGTTGGTGACTAACGTACCCATTTCCCTCCATAAAGTAGACTACCATGTTATGGCATGCCTTTTCATTACGGCAAATATTGTAACGCTCTCTTTGCTGATACAATGATACAGCAAATACCAGTAATACAGTCTAACCTCGTTATAACGAGGTCGTTGGGACCAGAGGATTTACCTCTTTATATTGAAACCTTGTTATATCAGGGTCAAAATACAATAAAATACAAAGAGATGGGACCAGGAAAATTACCTTGTTATAACGAGAGCTCGTTATATCAGTGCTCGTTATAATGAGGTTTGACTGTACTATGACAGAGTCTGAAAGAGGAAGAATGATATAAAGAATTGACAAAGTGACGAGGCACATAAGTTTGAAAATACAGGTAGCATGCACATGCAATTTTGTAATTTGGAACCAGATGCATCTCCTGCCAATCCTCCCAACCGACAATGGACAATATCAATTATGATATCACAATAGCAAGGATATCAAGCTTGGCACTGGAGAAAGTTTTAATTTCCACATGACAAGATAGAAATAAGCATAATGGCAAATATTCAGTGAGGGAAAATGATTGAACATTGCATCTTTTTATTTGACAGGTGACAGCTACACAGTTGAGGTGCCATTGCGGTTACTCTCCTCTCCAGCTCCTCAGCGTGCAGTCAGAGCACTGAATGATGCTCATATTAAAGAGCTTATTCAGTCCTACAAAAGGATGGAGGGGAATATGCTCCCTACCATGTGTGTACATATTCCAAACAATCTTCCTCAACATATCAATCAGAGGGATATTTTTAATGGAAGGTACACCATGGAAGTTCTGGGGGGAAACCATTCCCGCCAAGCTCTGTTGGAGCTCAGTTTTGATGACAACGTTCCAGTTGTCATCTACGCTGGGCTCACGAATCTTCAGGCTCACTTCTTGGGATATGAGCACAACAGAAAGCATGAGAACAACCGAATTATGACTTTTCATGAGGATGTACAGCTATTTCGGAAACACCTTGTTGGAGATCCAGATCAGGAACTTTCAATAAATCAGAGAACGAAATGGAGGAAGACGATGTCTCAAATTCTAGGAATAGATGTGAGTATAATGTATTAAATCATAAATTATCTTGCAAAAAAGTATTTCATATAGTAAAGATTAGGTATCTTTGAGATGCATCCGCAAGATAGGTTTCATTGAGAAAGCTCTACAGGGCCCAATTCCTGTCCAATCACTATCAAAATTGGTATCGAATTGTATTATCCCCCCCCCCCAAAAAAAAAGAAAGAAATTGTTTGGTTGCCCTCCACTTACCGATCCTCTGATAATGGCCCAACGTCACGGTGATCTTTTTCTTAATTAAGATTGAAATTCACAGTAAAATTAGACATAAACATGTGAAATAAAATCTGGAAAGTCATTTTCATAGATTTTTTTGCAAGTGAATTGTGCGAGTTCTGTTAAAAAAAATTAATTACAAAAATTTCCCCCGACCAGTGCTTTTTTTAAATGGTGTTGGAGGGCAATACAACAATTTCTCCTCTTTATTTTTTGCCTTGCGGCGAGGACTAACCGTACAAACTTTAGTATGGGCGGAGTCACTCTTGCCATGGTAACCACGGTGTATAAAGAATATAAATATGGAGGTGTATTATGGGGAGAACACTAAGTCATTTGATATTGGTGTGGGTGTAATCATTGTTTCCATGGTATTGTAAAATTTTCAATAAATTGCTGTCATTTGATTTTCTGTAAATGTACATGTATGTTTGTGTCCAAACTAGACCCACATAGTCATAATATAATACAACAAATTCATCATGATGTGGTTATAAGGTCATAGGTAACTCGCGGGATCAAATTCAGATATAAGTCCCGAATGCGATGCTCAAACTGAGAAAAATGGGGTTTAAGTCATGAAGGTTAAAAAATATCAAAAAATTTATTTCTACCTAAATAGGTTCTTTACTATCCATCTATCATATGTGATAAATGTAAGAAAAAAAATTTCACACAAGAAAATTGTTAAAATACGGTTTTTCAAAGACGGTTTTTCTTTGGCCTGAACAGGTTTTGAGCAATTGAATTTGCCGCGTGCGCTACATTTGAGTGAACGCTGTGAAAGGACACGTATTGAATGAACATAAAAGCGATGTCTAACTTCCGACTCAATTTTCTTGTTAATTTATTTTCCTAAAACAGTACAGATGTTCTCATTAAATCAACAATAAATCTGCAATGGCTTAATTATATATATTGTGCTATACATCAAATTAAAGCTTGAATTATGGAAAAAAAGGGTAGTATGGATAACTCAATTAAAAAAAATTGCGACTCATGTCTGAATTTGATGTGACGGGTCACATATACAAGTTAGAATATTGAATAGCTGTATTTACTTCAGTGGCTTAAATATTCTTTTACTTATAATCTTGGGTCAATACTTTTATGCATATTGATGATGTGAAAGGTTATTTAGGTATCAACATTTCAATATTGTAGCTTTCATTTGTTTATTTCTGTATGAGTTGTGTCCATCCACATGTAGTACATTTATACATACAGAAAAAATTGGCGAGCAGAACAAAAAAAAAAGAATTGAGGAAAATCGGACAACTATAACAAATCGGTGAAGATTTTCAGAAATGTTGCCAATTTGATGATGTCATGAGTGCACAACTAACCACTCATTCTATTTATATTTATAGTGTAAAATTTGCCATTTTTACAGTACAAATTTTGTATTAATGTAAAAATGTATATCGGGGAGCTATAGCTCCCCGATTTGCATGCTTGATTTCCTCAAAACTTTAACTATAGAATATCATTATTATTATATCATTAAGTAAGACTCTTCATTTAACCCTCAGTAGCCCCCGCTCCCTTCCCAGACAAATTTCGCAATTATTTCACTGTGCAAATTTTCAGAGCTTGCGACTCACTAACTTTTTTTAAAAGGAGAATTACATCCACACATTAATGCTTGGTCAGCAAATTCACAAAAATAAGATGAACAAAATGAAAATTTTAGCAACATAGGGAATCCGTTTGAAAGCTATGAATTTTTAAAGCTATCGTTTTCATCTGTATGGGCATCGTTGGCATTATAGGTGTATTATGGGAAGATGACGCCACCAATTGATTGATGTGGGTGGAGTCACCATTGCCATGGTAATCATGACTTAAAGAAATAGTTAATATTCTTGTCTGATCACTTTCAAATTTGGAATGGAGTGTTACTATGAAGAGATGGGAGGCCTGTTGATAAATGGGTGGAATCACCGTTGCCATGCTAACTTTGATATAAAGAAATAGCAAGAGTTTCACTAAATTGGTGTCATTTCTCTGTTCATGTAGGCATACATGTTTATCAATTGTGTATAAACTATGGTCATAAGATAAAATATTTCATACTTTGATGATGAATTTAAAGGCCATCCAGGGGTCAGAAGGTCAAGTACCATAGTGCTTATTTCCTTATGTGGTTTGGTTTATATGAAAAACAGTTAAGGTATTTATTTATTTATTTATTTATTAGTGTTAATCTTCAACAGCCGAGAAATGAGGAAGGGACCTGCGCTCTGAAAACTCCCGACATTCCCCAGGCCTAGTTAGGGTTAAGAAGGACATCTTCTATTATTTCATTTTTTACAAGTTGTTTTTCTTTCCTTTCCTTTTCATTTCTGGAAGGGAGAGGTGGGGAGTTGAAAAAGATTATGTTTCAGAGATCTGCCCCATTAGTAAGGTGTTTATTTAATTTTGGTTCATTATTCCTTTGAATAGGTGAAAGCAGTACGCGACAAATACAGAAGGCATTCTTGGCTGGCAAGCCAGCCTAATAATATATGGAGCCTTCTCAAAAGGGTTATGACAGCTTATGAGGCAAAGTCCCTAAAAGGACAAAGGGGAGACATCCTGAAAGCGCACCATTTTGCATTTCTCGAGAAGCTGAAAAGTCAACAGGAAATTCAAGACATATTGTTGAAACTTCTGAACAAAGAGATGTCTTTTCAAAATCTAAGGTATGTGTATCCAAATAGCTGCATGCATTACCATTTAATTTTTTTTCATGAATTTATATTTGTTAAAGGAGAATTATCCCTAAAAGAATAATATACACCAGATAGAAAGGTATTATATGTCTCTACCGATTGTACTGAATCCAGCTAGAAAAAAAATCAGAAAACTGTTTATTTTGCGATATTTTAGCACATGGTACCATCTGCTATCACTTTACAAGGGGTTGCCATTTTGTTCCTAACAGAGATTTCTATCCCATCCATTGAAAGCGAAGAACATTTTCGAGAAACTTTATTAGGCTTCAATCTTTAGTAAACAAAATATGCCCTATTGGGGAAAAAAAGTAATAGGCATGATAGGTGTCCAATATTTAAGTAAGATTTCTATGAATAAAACGATTTTCAAATCATCTGTTATTGAATTTAAATATTGTATTTGCTGGACTTGCTTGGAATAACAGACTCTTCTTTTCTCATCTGTTGTCTTAACCCAAGTGAAAACGTTAACATTCAAGTATTCCTATACAAATACAAATGAATACTTTTAAACAGCCAACCTGTACTACAGATTCTTCCTTTTTCTAGTTATCTTATGAATGTATTACGCTTTGTAAAGTTGAATCAATGGGTTGAAATAGCCAACCAATAATACAGATTCCTAGCTTTTATTTCTTTTGTTACTTTTGTTTATACAAAAAAAAAACTTGATTTATTCCCCATGTCCGACTTCAGTGCACAATCTTATACATCATGTATGCCAAGAAAATCGACTTCTAGTGTGTTATGAATAGTAAAGAAATTCATGGATAAATAAGTGATAGGCATATTGATATTTTAACACGCATTCTGATATTTTTATCCGATAAATTGATATATTTCTTATTCTTCAAATAATACACTGTTGGCACTGTTTCGTCATTTAGGTGATAACACAAGTGTGAGCTGGTCTAGTGTGTTATAAATTATTACAATAACAAAAGGAGCTGGAAACGCACATGATGTGAATACTGATATTATTGAATTTATAAGATGGGTCAGCAATATGAGTTGTAAAAATATATATTGTTTATAATTTACTATGTACATGCTATTTCCATACTTTGTTGTAAAGCATAGTCATTGTATTCTCATGCGATTTCCTATTGATATTGTGAAAAGTTTCTCTACACAAAATGACAATACAATATCCCACACTAATCTGCTGAATGCACTCTTGGCACACACATAAAGAACAACAAGTATATGTAGTTAAGTAAATTATTAAATAATCAAGCTATATATCAGTGCGTAAATTTCAGAAGCTAATGGAGGATGTTTTATCACTCTTTGCCTTTAGCTGTTTTGCATGGTACAGGGAACATTTGATACATGCACCAAGAGATGATAGAATTATGTAAATAATGGATCTCACGTACCAATTGCATGAAACTTGCTTTTATGCCAATCTTTAGACTCCTACTCATCTAACCATTACATTTTATTCTTGCTCATGAATGGGCATACATGTAGTTGATAAAATTGCTTTGTTCACTGGTTTTATTGGCTAAGCTGCATGGATTTTTATGAAAATATTAAGAAGTGCATTTTTCGTATAATTTGAATTTTGCAATTTTACCGTAAAAATGCCCAGACTGATAATAAAAAAAGAGTCTGGTCATCAATAACTGCATCCAAATAAGAATTTACACATTTTTCTTCGGTTAATATTCTAAAAACGGACTCATGTTACTTCAAAACAGTTACATTTTTTATTTTATGTGTGCTCAGCCACGCATAACAATTAGGATCATGGCTATTTTCGCGCACATACTACCCAAATATTTGGTGAACATTATCCATCAATTTTGTTACTAAACATGCCGCTTTTTAAAAGTTATGCAATTTTCATTTGGGGGGTAAAAACTTATTTGTGTTCATGATAGCTTGATTTTCATAAATGCATTTATTATGTTTGAAAAAAATACTTGCAAAGAAAGGGCAAGTTGTTAAATGAGAAAGTGTTCATGTGATCTATGTTTCTAATTGATGCAGTTTATGAAAAATTAAACTGAAATGAAATTTAATGAGAAACTAAGGGGTGCCATTTCAACTTAACTCTTATCCCACTGAGATTTTGGGATCAATTTATTTCTTCGGGGGGGGGGGGGTCATGTGATCATGTCAAAAATCAGCATACCCAATACACAAAGCATTAACATAACCTGCAAATTTGTGCAAGTTATTGTAATAATCCTTCTAAATATGTTAATTTATGCACAAAAACTATTAGAAAATACATACTCAAAATCATTAAATAATGCTTACTCCCTCATGTCCTGGGTAGATACCCTGACTAATAACAAGGAAAATTTTGTTTTGAAGCGTAATTTCTCATGTATTTAATTATATTTTATTAATATCCCGTGGATTTTTCCCAACCTGAGTATTTTTATTGTTTTGGGGGGAAATCGCTGGTGACACCTATATATACATAGTTGTTTTTTTATTTTCTTTTTAGACACGAAAATGAAACATATACCAGCATTTAGCTTTAATGAATATATGTACACAATTTGCATTCATTTGAGCCATTTTTCACCCATCATTCTTTTTTTTTCAAACGTGTAATGCCGGAACCACATACCATGCTGTCACAAATAAAATAAATGGGGAATAATACTCTTCCCCCCAATGGGGGTAAGTGTGGAAGAAGGGAATGTAATTTCTTTTTACCTTTGCTTCCACTTTACATTACAGGACCAAAGAAGACAACACTGCGGAAGGAAACAAGGAAGAAAAGGCAGATGAAGTAACCACTCTGAAGAGAAAATTTGAAGAGGAAAAGAGGAATTGGGAGCTTAAGCGGCAGCGAGAGGAAGAAAAATTGGAAGAAATGAAAAAAGATTGGGAAATCAAGCGAAAGAGAGAAGAGGAAAGTCTTGAGGCATCAAAAAAAGAATTGGAACAAATGCTCAAGCAATACAGAGAGAAAGAAACCACTGCCAGAACAAATCTGGAAGGGAAAACAATGCCAAGAGTAAGAATTTACTGCATGCTATGTTTCATTATAAAAAAAACTGAGAAAGTCTTTGTAATGTGCTTATATACACTGTATCTTTTTTTTCCCCATAGATTGAACCACCAACCCTAGTGGACCCCAGAGTGATAAGAAATTATTTTCCAAACAAATTAGGCTGATTAAAACCTTCTAACCTTTATACAAAATCAAATGAAAATGTCTCTGTTCTTAGCCTGCCCAGACCCATATAAGTCCTCATAATTTCATATACTGTTTCTAATCTAACAGGAAGTTTTTAGTGCAATTGTTCTTTATTTCTTCTGAACAGGGACGCTATGGTCTATCCCTATAAGCCCTGCTTGTCATATCTTTATATGATTGCCATATTAGCCAGTTCTAAAAAGTTTAAGTTATTATTTCAAATGTGTTAATTTTGATATCATTAGTTAGGTAGCATTATTTGTGTTTTTGGTAGAGCAGAGTCTGCATCAGTTGGTTATCTCTATCAGTCTACTAAAGCCTCTCAACTTTTTATCACATTGCTGTGTAATTATCAAAGTAAGGGGGACCGGTACTGCTCCAAAGTTGCAATTGATCGCAAATTAACTGCATATCAGTTGGAAATTGTAACATGCATTTTAATTCGCGCATGTTAGGTGCTTTTAACAAGACCTGCATAAAAAAATTATTTTGATTGGCATGTTCCGATAAAACTGCTACTTGCAATCAATTGCAAGTTTTGAACAACACCTCATAAGTCTAGAGTAATTTCTTGATTTTGAGCATGTAATGCCTGTTTTTATGGTCAATACAATAAGATACCATTGCCCCCAGATTAATAGAGGATGACATTTAAAGGAGAATGACTCCTAGAATATACCAAAGAAAGGTATATCTCTCTGCTAAAAGGAGCGTATCAATTTGGAAAATGATTTGAGATTGGGTAGAGTGCTTTATTCTTCTTTATAATGATTGGTTACATTTACAAAATACATGAAGTTAGCAACATAAATGTTTCATTTGAGAAAGGCTTTATCAGTTCGTACAATGTGATTGAACGAATTGAGATAGTTATATTACTTGAAGGTTTCACTCATGGATAAATGAGCGGTAGAACGCTTAACGATGCAAGGAGTTATCTTTCTTTGTTTTGTGGTCCTGAAAATGACCTACCCAGTCTTGACGAACTTAACACATTCCCTGTGAATGTGCTTAGGTGTACGTCAGACGAGACACACGTCCCTTCATCATCCGGCTGAAAGAACACAAGGCCCATTGCCAACGACACAAAAGAGATAAGTCTGCTATCATTCATCATGCCCATTCTCATGAGCATCAGATTCTCTTGGATGAGAACAGACATATAAGCCATGTACCATACTGATACCAACACTGAGTTCGAGAAGCTTTGTTTTTCTACCTCATTGAAACGTTGCGACTGGGAAGATCTTTTAACAGGACCACAAAACAATGCAAGAAAGATAAGTTGTTACACCGTGAATGATTCTACTAAACATTATATTTAGTTTATTATTATGCATCAACTTGTCCCAAAAATATTTGAGTCATTCATAATGCCATGTTTAATTTCATACAGAACTTGCTGGATGATCCCACATTATAATCATTAACCTGTAACATTGTTGCATTTATATGTGTTTAAAGAATGTCGAGAAAGAGGATGCTGACATAGTACATGTAGATGCTGACATGGATGATGCTGACATGGATGATGCTGACATGGAAGATGCAGACACAGAAGATATCCAGCCTGAGCCTCAAGTACTGGTACAAGACCAAGCAAAGCCCACACCAACAGAGAATCTGAGACAGGTAATTTTCATCAATTGATCTATAACACTTTAGCTATTTTAGCTAAATTAGGGAACTTACTAAATGTACTTAGTTTCACGATTGGTACTAATATAGTAGTAGTAATAATAATAATAATAATAATAATAATAATAATAATGGGTTCTTATATCACAATTTATAAGTTACCCAAGTGAAACTTACCAAAACGTTCACATTATTATTACCCGGTGACAGGATTCATACCAAGTCACCTGTTAAGCTCCCTGCTAAACCAACCACAAGTCAGTTGTTTCGTACCGGTACCCAAATAACACCAGGTCAGAGTGGCTAGTGTGGATAAATTTCTTGCCAAAGGAAATTAGTGCCGACAGGAAACGAACCCAGGCCGCATGAGTGATGTCCAAGGACTTAACCACTAGATCATGACACCACTATTCAATTAAGTATTAAGATGATTTTGAAACAACATGGGACAATCATAGATATTAGAATAATACATGTATTGGGCCATTATGTGACATGACACGGTGGGATTCCCCTCTTGGCATTAAGTGTGTCTATGTTTAATTGTTTGTTTATTAATTTGAGGAAATAGAATTGATATGGATTCATGAATTTATAATTATTTATCATACTTCTTTTTGGCTTATATTTTGTTTGATTTATCATGGTATGTAATTTCATAAAATGTCTGTTTCTTTTTCAGCTAAAAATGTTGACAGGCGATGAATTCATACCTGGAGCATGGGTTGCGGTCCATTATACTGGAAGGAAGCCCACTATTGGCAGAGTTGCTGACATAAATTTTGACAAGAAAATGGCAACAATTAATTTTCTCAGAGGCAAAAAGTTGTCAAAAACTGACATCCAAGAAGTTCCTGAAAATTTTGTCATCTGTAAAGTTGACTTGATTCATGACATCTCAAAAGAGGAAATACTCGTTACACAAAAAACCAAAGAAAATATTAAAAAAAACCACCAATCCTACTTGGAAATCTCAAAAAAAATTTGTGGAAATTAAGCATGAGTTAAAACAAAATTTCCCATTGTGAGATGTCATGAACAATTCGTATAATTAGAGCTGGGGAAAAATGGGTCATACATGTATTACATAATCAGGTTTTGCATATACATTTACCTCATTTGAAGCAGATCAATTGATGTCCTTATCAAAATGGTAGCATTTTTAATGGAAATTGGGTAGAAATTGACGCAGTGTGGAAAAAAATAACAGGGCAGGGCCTAAAAAGTGCAGTTACCATTTGTAGAAAATGTCCTAATTATCTTATTTGAAGGCTTTTTTAAATGGTTTTGGTGTCTATTCAAGGGTTCATTAGCCTCCTAAATGCACTGGAATTGTCAAAACTGCTTCAAGTACATTATAAACACTAAAAAGAAAATATTCGGGATTTAAATAATGAAACCTCGAATGGACCATCATGATCCCCACCTCTATTTCTTTCACTGTAGAACTGTCACCATTACCTTACAGCTATATTCATTACAGTGCATCGCTCTCTGAAGTCTTGCACATCTTTTGTATCCAAACTCAGAAAATACATGACCATGCCATTGCAAAACTACTTTACTTTTTGTAACATCATGTCAGATCTGATAAAGGAATATTTATTTACCTGTAGTTTTGTGTACAAAACAAATGGAAAAATGAATTTTCACAAAGTGCTATAATCATTACTACAGTAGTAGCATCTACATTCTTTTCTCTCTGTTCTTATGATGAAGATTATTAAAATAGAGATTTAGATTCAAAAGAAAACATTTATGTGGGACAGAAGCCAATGAGGGTATGAACCTCATTTCTTGTACACATTTGCCAGTGAAAAAGATTGTGTATTATTTGTGTATTCATATGCACCTGTAGGTTTATCTTTAGGCTATTCACATTTCATGACAATATAAAGGGAAACAATATCTAGAACCTAAGATCAGTATTGAATTTTCCCTCTAAAATTGTAATACTTCACACATATATATCAATAATTCTTTTAAAAAAATCATTACACTTTAGCTTGATTGGTAATGGTATTGAATTACCAATGATACCCTGTTCCTTTGTGACAAAAAAAAACCCTAAAATCTCACCCTGATCTGCATTTGAAATGATGTCACAAAAATGTCATGCAGTGCATCTGTGGCATTACAAAATTTCATGATTTTGGAATCAGACGATGTGAATTAAATGAGAAAGTTGGAAGATGACCTTTGACTTCATCATCATCAACGCATAGTACTATATTGGCCACTTTTGTAGTGTACTGTCTCAGTTCTTGCCTGCTTTCCATTAAAATTGTACCATTTTGATCAAGACATCAATCTGATTGAAACGAGTTGTGCAAATCACGATTCTGAAGTATTAACCTTATTTATTCCCTCTGTAGCCTATCTCTACTATAATGGGCAAATGACAAAATTTTCAGAACCACACCTTGAAGGAATGCATGCAATGGCCATAATCTTCCACTCCATATCTTTACATGGAGCTCCTAAGTCTTGCAAGAAACTTTAACGTTGTATATATTTTGTTATGTTTATCAATATTAAAGACATTGTCACACAATATTATTTTGTTATTAAAAATATTATAAAATCAAGCTGTCTGACCTACGTTATTACATTCAGATTGATGAACAAACAACAGAGAATCTATGAAAATTGAATAAAGTGTCCACAGACCCTTTATACTTGGACAGTGTGCCTATGTAATTACATTTTGAATTTTAGCTTTTTTGAGCATTGTATTACCAATGGTACCCTTGAGTTATAAAATCACATTGAATGGTCATTTAGTGGTCGAGGGTTTGAATACTTCTCATTTAATTATTTTGGCATCACTTATGTCAAAACTTTGTATAGATAAATAGTGGATGCAAGAAAAATTGTATTCATTTATAGATCTGTGAGAGCTATTTTTGGATGAGTTGGGTTTTGGGGAAGAATGTGCTTGGCTTCGCAACCCAAACGAGCGCAATATTTCTAATTTTAAAAAAATGCATCATTTTTTTTATCTCACTACAGTGTTGCACATGTGGCTGCAACATGGTACTTTTAGTATAAATTATTTTTACACTAAAGAGATATGGAAAATTGTAAAGTTTGTATACATGTTGAAAATGTCTAATATCATGTGCATAACAGATTTATGCAATGTCCATGAGGTAAATGCGTCTTGAGGCTTGAACAGTACAATCTCAGGTACCTTCTAGACAACCAATAGACCAATTTTGTAACATTGAGAATGCAAAATATACAACTTGCAAGAAAAAAATCTCAGTACTTAGCTTTGATATAGATATGATTTTTTGCCCCTAAATTAGCTATTTACTGTGCATTCATTGGTCTTCATATTTGAGACATATTTTGAAATGAAAGTGTTTGACATTTTAATTATCATTTGTGCATGTATAACAAAGTTGAAAACTTCGAATTTAAGTGTTTTGCAACCTTATTCTTACCATTGTTTTTTTTCCTATGGAAACATTGATAAAGTGTCATAACAAATCAGGTACACTAATTGCATTGACTCTCACTCTGAGCATGAAAGAAATAAACTCCTATTGTGAGGAAAAATGTCGAATAAGAGTCGCCCATGGGACTTTTGTGATTATGAAGCTATTATGAATGTTTGAACTTGTTTACTTTGTCCCAGTCCTCTTTTCCTTCTGCTCACAGTCTCTGTACATAAAGTCATGTTTTTTACGCATTATTGGCTGGAGATTTTTCCTTTTTGAAATGCTGAAATTTCGATCAAATGTACCCGCTCGTTGCAAATATTGTCTATAAAAGCGCCTGTTGGCTGCATATGCAGTAGCCAGCAAATTGGGCAGAAATTTCTCAGAGGGGAAAAGATTTCAAATCCTATCTTTGAAAATTTTCGAAGATAAAAGATGAAGATTAAAACTTCGAATAAGTGTGAAGTTATTTA
>BQKZ01000770.1:19633-37360 GCA_036244855.1 Temnopleurus reevesii
GTGTATACCAATATACATGTACCATATGTATGCAGTTACCTGTAGTTTTGCAGTTGATCGTAATAAAGCTGTATTGATGGAAATCAATGGACTCACTTTGCCAAACAGTTGTTTGGTATTAACATTATTTCATTCATTTCATTATTTCATAGCATTATCAATTTTGCCATATATAACGAAACAAATCTAAGCTCCATAGAGGCCTTATGTGTGACTTTGTAGAAAACAAGATTTAATATGGTATGCTGATTCCATTACCAAGATTTTGTTTGTACATGTATGTGAATTTCACCTTATGTGTGATACATGTATGTCAAATTGATGAGAATTCTGCAAGCACAGAGCAACAATGCAATATCAATAGGCAGGTTTATAATAATAGATGCAAATTCTATAAAGCATACTCTGTCCTCAAAGTTTATTATTGACAACCCCAAACTTTCCCAAGGCTTGTCTGACATAGCAGCAATTAGTTTATGCAAAGAAGATTTCAAGTATTACAGTCTAATTGTTACTAACTTGTTAAAGGAATATCACGTAACCACTGTACATTTGTTAGCAAGAAAAGTGTATCAAGAATGAAGGTTTTAGCTGTGCATGCGTGTTTGTGTGTGTGTCCCATCGTCTGCACACTGTGTGAATCATTTTTGTAAAGTCGTTCTTTCATTATTCATGAGAATCAATCAGTTATAAAAATTCAACAGAAAACTCGACCCTTTTTTTAATGCCATGGAATGTTTATGGGGGTTGGATTTATTTATACTACCAACTAACTTTATTTTTTGGCTTCATGCACCCTTTAAGCTGCTTTTTGTTGTGCCTTTGCAGGAAGACTAGCTTTCATGTTGGTTAAGTGTACTGTGACATGGGAATTTCCCCAGTTGCAACTAGAATGTTTCATTGACTGTGGATCCGTTTTAGGGATGGGGGGAATTCCCTTGTGATGTTTATAGGTTTTGGGTGCCCACTGGTTTGCACAAAAGACGTGAATATACTAATGATGGGATAGATAAAGCAAGTTAATACAGGTCTATGAATGATTTGAGTATAGGGTTACCAATGAGGATATAATTAACTGATTGATTTAAAAAAAATAATATTGGTTTTTAGAAATGAAATATTAAATTAATTTTGAATGCATAATATCATGCAGGAATTAAGTATGAAATTATTCAAACATGTACATGTACAAGAATGGTTAGATTAAATATTGCACTACTCAATATGCAATGTAAACCAACAACTTGTTACATCAATAATGGAAAGGTGTTGTATTGTGCAAGATACATGTATGTAATTGATTTCTAGGTCGCTTTTGGTATTCTACAGTACAAAGTCTAGTCCAGTTGAGGACTTTGTGTTCTGATAGCAACCACCTCTTCATATTCTCCTACACTGAACACACAGGGACTGCATAGCACTTAACCACAGAGTCCTTACATAACCCTCTGATCTGTATACCCCTCTGATCGCGCGATCAGAGGGGTATACAAATCAGAGGTGGGTGCTATCAGAACACACAGTCCTCAACTGGACTATACATATTGAGGAGAACAGGCAGAGAGATCAGACAAAGTAAACAAAGTTTTTTCAGGCCTTTACAATGATAGAATAATATTAAAAAATACTCTAACAACTTTCCTTCCACATATTCTGCACAGTTGTTGCACATGTGCACAGAATAAGCAGGGAATTTATATTCTTTTTTTTTGCTACTGCCATTATGAAAGTTTGACTTGGAGCTGTTTTGTCCAGTTTATTTGTCCATTCTGTTAATACAGTAATGACATTTTGGAAAGTTGTATTTTACTTGACCAGGTAGGCCTTCATATTTACAGGTGCTCACTTCCATCCAATCTGCACAACTTATAGAAATAAATCTATGGTGTTCGTGAAGAAACAAATTAGGTTGGCATGGCAACAAATTTCATTTACTTCAAAACAACTGCTAATGGGATCACTAGATTGACTGGTCCCTTGGAGAAGTTGAATAGCCAATTGTATGCACAGGTGTAGCAGACATGGAAGGTAATATCTTTAATTGACAAATATTCAGACACTGGATCTGTATGCAAACAGTTCTAAATGATGTGTACTCTGATTGCAAAGAGCATTACCAATTTATCTGAATGATTGATGAGTGATTGATCTACCCCACTTCAAATACTCTTAATTTGTAAACCGTGGAAGCGGTCTGAGGGGTGCTAATGAAAACAAACCTAAAGTACATGTAGTGACATTGTTGTGAAACTGGAACCCTTCAAGTGATTTGATTTTACCAATTAATTAAAAAAGATAATTCTCCTTGGAATGCCCATACCTGTAGATCCTTCAAATCATCAAAATAACAACCCGCCATTATATCATGCTTTGTAGCATTATTCATAAAAAGTCAAGCTAAACAAAATTCATGATCTTGCAACTTTCTTGATTATCTTTTTCTAATCAATATGTTTGTATTGCAAAGTGAATGAAGAAGCAAAGCGCTCTTCATTTTCATTGATTTTATATTACACTATTTTCACTATTCTCTGCTATTGCTGATTACTGATGGATAAGAATTTGGCAGCAAAGTTCCTACTTCTTTGGCACAAATTTGACAGCCATTATTCTGGTAACTTGCCAGAATCCTAAGCATTCCTAAGAGAAAACCAGAAACTATAGGTGCAGTATAAAAACATGTGGACAGGATCAATCAAATGAATACATCATTCAACAGACATTAGGACAATTTATCTAAATCAGGTTGATACTTGAGGTTTATGCAAATTATTTTGGCAGAACGGAAGACAATATTTGGCAGCTTTCTGTTTTGGGGGGCATAGATTCCCAAGTGAGAAAACAGCAATCTACCTAAGTCATTTAGAATGATGCCAAATAAAAAGCATTATCATGTATGTTGCCTACATGTCCATGTTTGTATTTATATTTGTCATGATGTTTTGATATTTGAATTATTTGAATTGCCCCCCCCCCCCCCAAATCTCTGAATCAGAATTCAGTTGTATTCATGTAGGGCACGGTATCAATTTGATTGAAGCAATGTCTTTGAAGTAAAATCTATTAGGAAATCTTCATCTACTGTGCTGTATTTTAGCGGTTGTTGCAGAAACTTGTGATACATTGCATATAAATTGATGACCATGTTTTCATTTGTGTACCGCCTGTGCCCTTTAAAGAACATGCATTAAACAATGATTTTGATCGGCAAGTGTATGATGAACATTTTTAACTTGTAATGAATTGCAAGTTTGTAGCAACACTCCCTTTAAGACTTAAGTATCGAACATAAATGTCTGCATTGATTTTAAAGTCTGGTACTTGAAATATCAATCAACTTGCACATTATAGCCCCTAGGGGCAATTTATAGCATGATTTGATCTTTGAAGATAAAGGTATGTTTACGAGGTGTTAATATCTCGTCTGGCTATGGAAAGCTTATCTGGAGAATGTATCTCTCATTTCCGTCACAATTCTTGAAAATGATTGCAAGAATTGGAGTGTTTATATGATAGACAGCCCCCACATCCTATAATTCATGTTTCCGCTTTAGAACTAGGAAAATGTTGAAGGGGGTGAAACATGTGCAATGTATAGAACTTGCGGTGTACAGTGTACTATGTACATGTAGCCTACATTTTCTTTTTCATGTGGTGGCGTGTGTGCTTATTAGATGATGATCATAAATTATGAAATATCTAGCAATATGATTCATGTATGACAGTACCATTTACATCATAGAATATTTAGATATCACAAATCCACCATGATAATAAAAATGAGAAGGTTATCTTTCTCCTGTTTGATGAGGTATACAAGAGTCAATACCCAGTCCTTGAATATGATCTTTGCTTACCCTAGGGTAACCAAGAACCTTGTATGTCAAAGGTTGCAACCTCACTAAATAAATATCGCAAATCCACCATGAGAATAGAAATGAGCAACTTTCTCTTTCTCCTGTTTATCAGTGGAAACAAGAGCCAATATTCTGTCCTGAATGTGATCTGCTCTGACCCCAGGGTAACCATGAACCTTTTATGTCAAAGGTCATGACCTCACTAAATATCTGTCACAAATAGTTTTGCCTTTTCCTTTTCAAAGAAGTGTTTGCACGGGCATAATTCAAGAAATAAGTCGTCTCTGTGCTATTAACCAAAATTAACAATTGCAACATATTTTACATCTGAAGTTGTGAGTAGGCCTATATTCTAGCTTTGTATTTCAGTGAATGAATTGTGTAACAATTAAAAAAAAAACCCTTTATCTTTAATACTCTTAACCCACCCATTTAGGTCTCCCCGTGTATCCCATTTCCATTCCTACTTAGCCTCAGTTTTATTTTTTTGAACACTATGAACAAATGGTAAGCCAATAGAGGCCTGGTTTGTACAATATACATTTATAATAAATGTCTGAAGTCCATTTACATTTGACGGAATAAAGAGCGACTGAGCCTATATATATGCTTGACTGCTTTGTAGATCAAATCAGTAAATATATGGTCTACAAATGATAAGATCAATAAGTATTTTGCGTATTATGCATTCTTGATTAAAACACCTGTTGACAATTGATATAAATATTCCCTGTCTTATCTGATTAATCTTCATGATGACAGAATCAACCAAAGTCATTGATGTATACATGTACATATGTAGGCCCCCTGGCTTTCCTGATCTCATTTTATCAATATATCTATAACAGCAACATGTATAGATTATTAATAGTTTTTAACAGATCAGTCGGCATACATTTATACTCATATTATTGCCTTTCCTGATTTTCTTTTGATCGGCGGGACGATTAGCTCATTGTTGGATTGTCGATTATGTGATTATCAATTATAATTGATCGTATTATAAAGTCATTAACAGTATGTGCTGATATTGAGTTTCCTGATTCAAATTTTATGTGATTGGATAATTGGCCCATACATGTAGCTGAAGCTGTACTGGTTTGTATTCATGCTATGGAGCAATGCAACAGATTGAAGGGTTAGTAATCTAATTGCGATAATATCTGAGCATTGTTATTTTTTGTGACCATTGGTTGACACAATTATTTATTTGACAGGGTTGTTGACCTCTAGTTGGGTTTACTAAGAAATGCAA
Organism: Temnopleurus reevesii; assembly: GCA_036244855.1. Lineage (NCBI taxonomy): Eukaryota > Metazoa > Echinodermata > Echinoidea > Temnopleuroida > Temnopleuridae > Temnopleurus > Temnopleurus reevesii. Next base: position 24,746 of record BQKZ01000770.1, read on the forward strand.
ATTCTATGCATGCATACTCCATACACATCCATACTTGACAACTAAAAAATCTTGCCTGACATAGCAACAAGTACATGCAGACTGGATTTCAGGTATCATAGTTAAATTGCTACTAATAATTGGCAAGAGTCATGCATAAATTTGAATGAATTAATAAACCTGCCTTTTATTGAGCCTTTCCTGGTTACTTACAGGTTATTAAACATCTCCCAATGTTTACATTTTGAATTTTGTTCTGATTTGACAGGATGATCGGCCCATTGCAGAGCCTATACTGGTTTGTAGGTCATGCCATGGGACGGCTGAATGCAACAGGGAAGGCAAGCCGGAAGACCTCATCTCATGTGCAGAGTGTGGAAACAGTGGTAAGTTTCTAAATATTTTTTTTATTTTCCTGAGTTTTGCGGTTGTGGCCCCTTGAAAGTTTCCATTCTGTCTGGTACCATGTGTACAAGCACTGTCAAAAACATGGAAATAACAGCTCGCCTATGGGTAGAACTGGTTCGAAATCGTAACAATATCTGTATCATGCAAAAATATTGGCTGGTGCTTGATGTAATCTCTTGCCTTGTCGTGTCGTAGATTAAAAGAATCTGTTTTGAATTTATCACCTGCCCAGTCGGGCAAGCAATCATTAGATATTCTTCTAGAGGCTTGAGTTCACTATGAAAAGATACATGTAAGAATTCACGCAAATTTCATTCAAATGGCACTCTTTTAAAATATTCACTTGCTTCTGAGTTTAGAACGAACATTGGTATCCTTATGGTACATATTTTCTTTCAAACCTCCACTGGAAAAGCTTGTGACAAAAATAATTGAAATAAATAAAACTATCTGAAAGAATAAACATCATTCATTTTGCTGTGTTATTACTTTTAGTCTTCACTTTCCAATGTAAATGTTTAACAAGGTCTCAATCTTCTGTCAAAAATGGCCCCTTTCACCAGAGGGCAAATATTGTACTGGAATACATGTATATTCCTCAATGAATAGAAATATTTGCGCAAATCCAATACAAAGATGATTAGCCATGGGGCTTAACAAGCAAGTGGTCTCATGGGCACGATTTCCTCATTTCTAGGATTCCAGAAGTCTTAATTGCTTTATGAATTGAGAAAACAGACATGGAAGGTCATGGGTTCATGAGATTAGAGAGAAGTCATTTATTTTTGACAGTTCAATGAAATGTTTTGCGTAAAATTATGGCAAGCATTAGATCAATAGGGTAAACCTACTATGATTGCAAATCCACATATCTTTTTTTTTCATTTTGACATGACACATAGGAATGACATTTTCTTATTTTCATAATATAACAGCTATACATTGTCATATCAAAAGAAATATAATTATTGAACTGATGTGGCATACATTGGAGACATTGAAGTGGTCCATTTAATTATTTATACAAAATGTAGGCCTTCAAACATTCCTGCACCTTAGAATCTTGTATTCCAGGATTTTGGGTAGGTTTCTGCCTACATGTAATTCCCCATAGTCCAAACTTCCTGGAAATGGAGTACTACCGGGTAAGTATTTCAGGAATTACAGATGTTAATAGGTTCATGTACAAACGCTCCCTTGTGTGAACTTCCTCTATAAAAAGTGGTCTATTTCAGGATCATTTGTAAGGAAGCACAGAAACTTTTCCTCGTCTGAACTTTCTTCAAGTGGTATATTTCAAGAGTGTCTGGCAAGGGAAGAGAGGAAATGCTCCAAACCTTCTCATTTTCTGCCTGGCTTCACTTCAATCTATTCCATGTCAAGCCCACAGTTTAAGATGTCGTCTCTCGGAAGATATCAATACGCAGCCAACCTGCATGCGCCAGACTCGATGTTTGATTTACATCTAGCCAATGTGAATGTGATATGAATTTTATCGTGGTTTAGCATTAGTTTGGATGCTTTCTTCACAACTCTTCTAATCCCATTTATTTAGATCATTTTCTATAGACAAATTAAACATATATGATCAATGATTATAATACATGTAAGATATAAAATTGGTACATTAAACTATTCTATGTCGGGTATTGTGAGCAAGAAAGACGATGGAATTTGACAAAATATTAAACAACTTCATTCATGTCCTCACAGTCAATAGCTTCATGGACTAAAAAGGTAGCTGCATTGGTTATTCGTTGAACAAGTGTAACGTTGGTTTGACCTTACTCAGCAGAATAAGAGGGAAGGAAATTTATCATAGGCTATTGTGGATGCTTGAATAGAATTTGTTTACTTTGTCCAAATTATTTGTCCCTTTTACTCACAGTGAGGTACTTTCATGAATCAAGATGGTTTTTTCGGAAACTAATATCTTGTTCCTACGCTGTAGGTGCAATGCAATGAAGGACATATTTCTACATTTCTACTCTCCTGCAAACCATTCTACCCCACAAGATTATCTTCTTTGGCTCAGGAAGCAAGACAGAAATATATATCATCTTTCATGGCTCTGACATTTTCACTGTTACAGGAAATAAATTACCCCAAAATCTAATTCCAGAAGGTCTTCAGAATTTGGGGCTGTTACAAGAATCTGGGATTAATCCAGGCATCACACTGAAATGCATGTTGAATCTGTAACACAAGTTTCAATAGGAATGCAAAATGTGATGTTCTTCCAAAGCTCCCTGTACTTCAGGGAAAAGAAGATGAACAGTAGAACTGGACTCCAGAATGTGACTCTGTAGCCAGAATGTGTGCAAATTCATAGATATCCTACAGAAGTACATATTAAAACTGTAACACAAGGTTCAATTGGGATGCCCATTATGTTGTTGCAAAACGTTCCCACTTTGTACCTCAGGGAGAAAAGGTGAATGAAAAATGAACTTGGATAATTGGAGGAGAGTAAAAAAAAATGACAGGGCTGGAGGCACATGTAGAATTTTCAATAAGTTGATGGATATTTCACTGAGATGCATGTCAAACTAAACACAAGTTTCAATAGGAATGCAGAGTATGACATTTTTGCAAAGCCCCCTGTGGATGGCAGAGATGAACTTGAATAACTGGTGGAGAAAGGGGAAAAAGGATTGGGGACCACATGCAGGTGAGATTAGCCCCTCAGAAGGCAAACGCTGACAGATAGGAAGATTTAGACCTCCATTGCAGAATTATTGTAATTGAACAGTGGGGGCACATCTCGGCCAATAGGCGGTTTTACAACTAGATGCAAATTTGATCGGTTCTCTTTACACAAAGATTGTTAGTGACAACCCAAAAGCTTGCCCGAGGCTTGCGTGACATAGCAACAAGTATTGTATGCAAACTAGATCCCAAGTATTATTGTTTAATTTTTTTACTCATCGGTTTATAAGAAATAAAGAATTTTCTTCGGTAAAAAAGGCACGTAAATTTGAATTTGAATATTAAACTGGTATATTTTCGTTTTCTGTGATGCCAAACTTCTGCAATATGCATGAGTTGAGAAATTATAATCACTTACAGTATATCAGTTGAAGCAATTATTTTCTTATAAAGAAAGCGTGATAACTTTCTTGGAATTAGTAAATATTTGGTTCAGCGGTTAGGGGGTTTGGGGGCATGGGATTTTCCCAGACATATCAAATCTTGCATAAAATGTATCCATATAATAATTGTCCCTAATTTTTTTTGTGTGTGTAAACTTTGGTACGACAATCAATCAAGTAATGAACAATTAGGCTGTTAGTAGATTCCAATTTATGCATGTTTCTTGCCAATTAATGACTTGGTATTCTGTAAGCCTTAACTTTCTGGTTGTCAAAGTTTGCATATATTTTGCATCTATTAGTATAAAACTACATGTATCTGTTAAAAAATGTATTTCAAATGACACAGAAACCTGTGAAAATAATCCCTGGTGGGTAGATTTCTTAAAGATTGCTATTTTTTTTCCAGCAAAGAAATGTTTGTGGGGACTGTGACCAATATTTGATTGACCCTGGGTGAACTTAGTGGGGTATTTTGTTGAACTTGTGTGTAGCTGTCTGTATCTAGCTGTCAAAGCCATCAATTCTCTTCTTACAATAAACAGGATAGTCTTGATATGATCAGACCAGGGTTCTCCACTGGTCTTGACTTTGTCCGGGGGCTCATGTGTTCGCCGGGCCGGGCGCCGGACTCCGCGGCGCGCGGGCTGCGATTGGCAACATAAAATTTGTGGTTTTACGCAGCGCGCGATTCTAGCATACGAAAAGTGCTGCACTGATATTCAGTGCAAGTCAGAATTCTTAGTAAAAAAAAAAAAACAAAAACAGGAACTAAAGTCATCAATAACTAGTATTTAACTCAAATGTATGTGGGTAAAAAATAACAATGTTTTCCAAATTGTGGCATGATTTCTTAATAATGGGNAAAAACAAACCCGTGTATTATGTTTTTCATACTTCTACTAGAATACTAAATAAGTTTTCATTCCAGTTTGAATATGGTGCGATACTATGGATGGAAGTGCACTTTAGATGCAAATAAAGCAAACAGTGATATCTCCAGCTAAATCTCAATTATCAATTTAGCAGGAAAATCAAGTTCAAGTCTTTACATGGAGGCCCTCCATGATAGGGCAAACATGTTTGGTTGCCCTCAACTATAAACCGACTGTTGAAAATAGCCTGACCTGAATGTTCTCAAAGACTCTCTTCGGCCTTTCATTCCCTTCGAAGTCCTTCTTTCCTCATGAATTGTGGGAATTATAATAACAAAATATTTAAAAATGAATTACTAAATATAAAAATAGAAAAAAACCTTTTTTATCCGACCAATGCTATTTTTCAAAAATTGGCAAATTCAAACAAACAATTGTTATTTCTATTTGCCCATAAAGTGGAATAGTTGTAGGGCGTGCTTGAACTTAAAAAAAGGAGATTGTACTGTCTGGTGATCATATGAATGTGAAGTGTCAATAAAATGTCTAAAGGTTGAGAGGTTGATGTGACTACAAGATAGTGAAGATAATGCAGTTATGAGGGAATTGATAGTGATAAAGTGTTGCTTGACCCAATTGAGTTCTGTGAATGAAACAGAATCCGATTGAGACTTTACCAGAAAACTGTATCTTTGAGGGTGTCTTCGTTCACACTGTGAGGAGAAACTGAGTGAGAAATTTAAAAGAATCATACTGAATGGAATAAAAACTGCTTAATTGAAATTGAATCAATCAATGACACCTCAGTAAAATTTTCATGAAAGTATATGCTTGGCGAAAATTCTACTTTGCCAAAAGTCTTCAGAATGGGAGTAAGTAGGGTCCATGGTTTGTATTGGGCTGGTAGCATGAGCATTTAGAGCATTGTCTCTTTCATACAATGTACATGTCGGCCTACAATTTTGTGTATGAAACGAGTGCCCTTTTTTACCCTCAGCAGATTTGTTAATTGGAATATATTGTACAAATCAAATCTTTGGCATCAATCTGTCCCACAAAGGCCTATTTCATATTGTTCACATGTGATGACTAAAGTAAAGTCCATCATGGAGACAATGTTTGTTGATTTTCTTTGTAATACCAGCAGTCAATTTATGATTTCTAGCATGTATTGACATAATTTTTCAGCTTGTTATACCTGACGATTGATCATTGGAGAGTGTTTTGTGGTCATTTTTTTTGTATCATCACTCTCTCATTTCACCCTTCTTAAAACTAAAAGTTCTTTTTTTCCATTGCAATTGATCTCTCACCAGAATGTAATCTATCAGATTTCTCTCTATCTCTTTATTCTACTTTCTCTTGTTCTGTCTGTTTATGCATCATGTTGAGTGGAAACAAAAATCAATATTTGCCAAGACTTTTAGACTTTGGCCTTGAAACTAATCACCACACCTATGAGTTAGTCTTTCAATGAAGAATACTTACATACAAGTATACTAAAAAGAAACTCTAAAAAGATTACATTTTGATGTCAAAGTTATCCCCTTTGACTGCCATTAACTAAAATTTAGGTGTTTTTTTCTTCAAAATATTTTAATAATTTCTCAGTGATTTCTGATTATTTGATAATCGTGAACTCCTTGAAACTTTGGAATTATTTCTCTTTTTTTAATCAATAGTCGATTGAATTCATAAGGTGAATGAATGATGATAATAATCTTTTCATTAGTAGTGAATAGCTAAGTGTACAAGTAATGGTTTCTCTCACTCTCATTCAGCTGTTTCATTATTCACATTTTAATTTTGCATCATGCATATTCTGGAACTGTTGGCATCTCTGCATACTGTGCTGTAAATGAGTTAACCCATTTATGAACCAGTTCACACCTTCTGATTTCTGTGCCACTGCTGTCCCGAGGTGCATGACCTGTTTCCTGTACATTGTGAAAATTATGTTATAATGCCAACAAAATACACATTTCGCTTGACAAGCAGCATTCTGTTCACGAATCTATGCATTCACGTAGATTTATCGGGTTCCGCTCTTTACCAAATCCTATGCGTGATTTGATGCAGTCAATACTCGGTAGTTTAGAACGCTTCACAGAATCCTCTTTTGTGAAATGGATTACTGAAGTAGACACTGTCTGTCATTGTGTTCGTACTATTTAAAAGTCAACAGGGGCACCTGACTGAACCATGCAGGTGAATGACTGCCCTATCAGAGCTCTGTTCACAATGATGTGATAGAATCGATCTATTGAACTTGGAAGATTGCTCAGACAAATAAATCAATACTGGGCTTGAATGCCTGAATAGAGCAGTTTGCTACTAATTAAAATTTGCTGAGCTGAACTTGTCAACATAACATTACTGTTTACGCTACCAAGATGTGATGATCATGTGTTGTACATACTGTACATTCTGTCCATACCAATATTTAATATCAGTTGTGCAACCAATGTAGACATTGTAGATTTTCCCCATGTACAAGGTGTAAAATTACATGTTCAGGGGAAAATGTTCAACCAACTAGATGAATATTATAGGATATTATAGGATTCAATGTCATTGTGCATTGGACAACCTAACATTTTTTATTTATTTATTTATTAATTTTATTTTTTTGCGGGGGGGGGGGGGGGGGCTTTATTGTAAACATTTTGTGTAACAAATGTTTCCCTGAGTTCTATTTTCACTGCACATGGAGAAAGATGGACTGCAAAGAAGCCAACTGTTTCGGGATAGGCAGGAGCTAGAAATTAGAATGTAAATTGCGCAACAGTTCAACAATTTAAGTAACATGACAACAACCATGATACATGTATTGGTCATTCACCTGTCATAAAAGCATTGGTTCATGCTAAGATACACTGTGTGCCTTTTTTGAACGAATGGCATCTCTGAAGCTACACATGTACACTGTAACTATACCATTCAATGTCTCATCAACCTCCATCCAAAAGTTTATTTGACTGTAAATGGTAGCAAGCTTGTTCACACTATTGATGGTGTGAAGAAAGATGAAATCTGTCATGTGTACATCTACACTCGACTCCAAGCCATGTTTATTTGAGCATAGTAGAGTACATGGTCAATTCACACTGTGCTAACTGTGATGTACTACCAGGCTTGTTCACACAAGATTATTTATAGTGTATGAAATCCAATTTCATTTCAACTGTGATTTCATTTGTCTATAATGCCATCATTCAAAATTTATGATCAAGCTATTAGTGAAAATAAATAATTGACATAATATGTCAATAATAGTTATTTTCTGATGTACAGGATATTTACATGTAAGACTCATCAAAAAAGAAAATTTACATGATCAAGATCATATATATTGTACATTTTACTATATAGTTTTGATAGCCTCCATGTACATGCTAAGCGAGTTGCGGCTTGTCGGGTCAGGATAATCAGAGTTATTAAGTGATTATCATATTCTCAGTGATTTGTGTATATAGTATCCATGGTAACAAGTCATGAGACTCTAATCATTATGTACCGATGATCATGTTATGAGTGGAAATAGAGGGAAATAGGGCGAATTTCAATTATGCCCAAGTCTTGAACAGTGTATAATTTTATTTTGATACATTTATTAACACTTCTTTTCTCGGTCATAGGGTTTGTGTTATTTGGGTAACCTATAAACGCTCTACAAATATTAATGTACTATTTAATGATTCCTTTTATCAAGAAATTTATCTGGCTATTAGGTGACAAGCTATTAATCCAATGATCGGGTAATGATAATGTGAGCGCTTTGGTAAGTTATAATCTATAGGATATTATAATGGGCTATACAAAATTCATATTATACATGTGCACCTCGTAAAAGCCTGATCCTGAAAGATCCAGATAAAATATTGTAATATATTGTAGATGACATTGATTTATACCATCTTTTGTTTTCTTCTTGCAGCTCACCCTTCGTGTCTAAAGTATTCATCGGCTCTCACGGAGCGCATTCGACTCAGTCGATGGCAGTGTGCCGAGTGTAAAACATGTGCAATCTGCAGTCAAGGGAGTATAAAGGTTAGTCCAAAGTCAGAGTTATTGTTATTATGATTATTATATATTATTATTATTGTAATTATTATGATTCGTATTGTTATTATTAATATTATTATTAACATTTTTAAAAATTATTATTATCATTATTATTTTTGTTGTTATTATTATTATTATCATTATCAATTTTATTATTACTATCATAATTATTACTATTATATTATTATTTCTATTATTATTATCATTGTAATCATTGTTATCATTATTATCATTATTGTTATTATTATCATTATTATTATTATTATTATTATTATTTATTGAGCAATCAAAAAGTTTACAAGAGTACAAGAGCGATGCCAAATACTGTGAATGCACCCAAAAAGTAACTATTGAACTTCAATATTTGGAATCCAGTTTGAATTCATTACTTGACAGTGCAATGTTTAGCAAGACTTGGACAAGCATTTGTGTTGTCAAGAACAACCATTGGGTGACTTCAAGTACGGTGTTGAACGCTGGTGTTGGTGTTGCAGCAAAACCAACACCAGCCTCAACACCAAACTTGAAGTCTGTCGGTGTTTGGGGTAGACCTCGCAAGATTCTGACGTATTTCCGGTCATTTCTGTATCACTTCTGTAAACTGACCAACGGTGTTTGAGCTCGGTTTACGGACCGTTTTGCTCTCTCAACACCAACACGAACACTGTACTTGAAGTCCTCCAATGTGTATAGAGAGTGCATGCATTTTGCATCCATCAGTAAACCCACCTTTTGAGCTCTTGCTCCACGCCGATTTGCAAGCCTATTAAGAATAATGCTCTATCATTAACATCTTATTCAGTTCAATAGACCAAAGCATGTATCTATGTAAAAATGAAACATTTTAGTATTTGTTCTCAATTTTTCTTCATGTACAGGACTTACTCGTGTGCGATGCCTGCAATCAGGGGTTCCATGCGAGTTGTTTGAAGCCTCCCTTGAAACGCATACCTAAAGGTTTGTTTAATTGTTATAATACTCCCACATCATACCCTACCCACACAGGTTGAAGTGCATTTTGCTTCGGACATCGTATGGAAAATGTGTTAAATAATAATAATAATAATTTACAGCATTTATAACGCGCTTATCACAAATTATGTCCCTAAGCGCGGAAGATGTCAGGAAGATGTCAGGTGTCATTGACAGAAAATGTTTATAGATGGTCGTAGGCCACTGGTCGTTATTAGGATCCCCCTTTCCCCAAATCCCAGAAAACGTTATGATGTCTGATGGTGTTAAGTATTTGAAAAAAGCCTAAAAAATGCATTTTGTAAAAGTGAATTCAATCAGCTCCCCACTCCTACCCCAATGAGTTACCTTTCTTCATCAAATTTAGCTTTTGACCAATTTAGCAGCACTTTATTTTGAAGGAGGGTGTTATTATCGGAAATCTCGAAAATTGTTCAGATAGAAGTGTTCATAATTTGATATTTTCAAAAACTTTTTTTTTGTAATTTGATTAGGAATTGGACGTGCCCTATTTTAATACTCGACTTTGTTGGGAGGCAACACAAATTTTGGCTTTGTTTTATCTTGCCAATTATGTTTCATAATTTGTTTATTCTTTTTTTATTTTCCTCTGGCCTTATTTCTTCTTTTAATCTCCCTTTGCTTTTGCATCTCCTAATATTTCATATTCTTCACTTTTGCTGACCTCCCTGTCCTTGCCTCTTTCCGAACCCTTCTCTCGTTCTTCCACCCTTTCGACTTCACTTCCCTTCCCCTTCTTCTCTATTCCTTTCCTCTTCCCTTCCTCATCCTCCCTCCTCCTCCAAACCATTTCCCTTCCCTTTCCCTCACCATTTTCTTCACCCTTCTCCTACCTCCCCTTCATCCTCATCTTTTTTTCTTCCTTATTCCCCTTTCTCCTTACTGTTCCTCCTTCCAATGCTATTCCCACCATCTTCCTCCCTTTGCTGTTCCCTTCCCCCATTTTACCTTCTTCCATGTCACTTTCCCCCAACTTTCTTCCTTCTTTCTCCCAATGCCCTTTCCTTTCTTTTCCCCTCTCACATCCCTTTCCCCACTTTCCCTCCCTTTTCACTTATTTCTTCCAATTCCTGCCCTGTTTTACTTTTTCTGATCCCTTCCTTTCTTTCTTTCTTCTCGGTCCCAATGCCTTTTTGTCAACTCTCTTTCCCATCCCTCTCCTCTTCCTCTCCGTGCTACTTCTACACCCCTTTCCACACCCCCTCCCTCTCCTCTGCCCCCTCCCTCTCCCTGCCCCTTCCCTCACTCATAGGTTGTTGGCGGTGTAAGCCATGCAGGACAGGCAAGTTGCCCGGCATGGGTCGACGGGGTCCCGGCAGGCCGGGCAACAACAACAACAACAACAGGTTGTTTCGTGGCAAGCAGTACCAGGCCAAGCTCAACAAGGCTACCAAACTCAAGATGAGGGCTTTGAAAAATGGCTCAACATCGTAAGTACCACCCAATGTCAATTTCAGGGGTGTGAGAGTTCAGATTTTAATCTGAATGCCAATTTTTCGGACATGATTAAAAGCCCCTTATTCAGGAGTCTACAATACAAATTCAATGAAAAGAGTGATGTTTTTGAGCATTTCCTATTTTTTTTTTCAGACTTTTTTCAGACTCTTTTTAGATTTATTTTCACAGGTGCTTTCACACCCCTGCAATTTAATGTTTTTTTTTTTTTTTGCGTGGATAGATAACTATTAAATGATTCTTGCCCTAACTCAACATGGATAAACCAATGGGACAAATGTGGACGATGAACATGAATGGGGGCAATATCGAGAACCTTCAAGAATCATTTCCTGCAATGTTGAACGATTCATGGGAGGCTGCTCTGGGAGATACTGTTCAACCGTTTTAGAAGAAAAAAACAAAATAGTGGAAGCCAATATAACATACAGCAGATTGAAACAGCCTATCTGATTCTTGTCCCTATCCACCTCCGTATTCTTGTTCAACGTGCTTTGCAGGATGGGAACCCTTTCAAAACCAGCAGAAAGAAGGTGTAAACGGGGATACCCCCTCTTCAACCCACACACCCGAAAGATCACGTCAGAATACATGCCATTTCAAATCCTGAAAGTGAATCTCGGCAATCGGATTCAAGTTGACATGCTGCTGGTTCCCACACATGTTTTGTGCATCGATGTGTAATTGTTGTTTCCGCTTTGCTTGCTCTGTAAGCCCTCCCTCGGGCCTGTGCTTTTGCAGCGCATCAAGCTGAAAGGGAATAATCATATTTCATGTGTTGCCAATTCAGAATCAATATATACAGAAGATAAAGATTGTTTCTATTTCACCTTAGGCCTAAAAATTGGGTGGTTGCCCTCCACAGACCGACTGATGATTTGTGCCAATTTTAAAAAAATAAAATGTAGTTGAAGCTATTAAAAAATTGATGAAAACTTTTTTCAACCGACAGGCATGATTCTAGATTAATAGCATTCTTAGCCTTATTTGCAGTTAGCGAGCTTGTAAATGTATTGGAATAAAAAAAATGACATCATTTTCTTTAATTGGTTTTTAAATTAAGTCAAATGAATTTATGAAGAATGTGATTATTGAAATTTGTTGTGTGGATAGATCTGTAATCTTAGAATAATGAATGTGTAATCATGGAATTTGTGTAGGCAACAAAATCTAGAGAGAGATAGTTTGGCCATACAACCCCTTCCCGATGGAAGAAATTATTAACTTGTAGTTCAACCCCAATCGAAAAATGTGAGATATAAAAGAAAAAACATTCAGCAGTCTAATAAGAAAAATGGAAAAGAACGTTGTGTACAAAGACGGAAAGCATCAATTCAGGAAATTTACAAGAAAATTTGAAATAATGATAATAATAATGGTGGTTTCTTTTTGAAGCGCACAGGTCCGTCAGTAATGACGTTCATGGCACTGTACATCAAATATTAAATATATTACAATGAACAATAATAATGGAACAATATACATAATGATACAATTTCAATACATGATAATCAAGATGAAAACAAATGGGTTTTTAGAAGAGACTTAATATATGATTCTTCATGTGTCCCATCACTGTAACTTTAATGTTCACTCTATTAATACAGGAAGAAGACTCGTTAGATATATAAATAGCACTCGTTGGATCCTGAAATAAACATTTTCCGCCACCTTATTCACCATTTGGTTGCCTCGTCTTTCTTCATCCTCAAGTCTGGCATCTATTTTTAGGTACCCTGAATACAGTA
>BQKZ01000770.1:37371-51545 GCA_036244855.1 Temnopleurus reevesii
GGGGGGGGGGGGGGGGGGCCGCTTATACTAGCATTGCCCCGTTTAACGAGGTTAGACTGTACTACCGTGGTGTTAGCCCGATGTACACCAGCGCACGTGTCATTTCAAGGAATAAATATTCCTGCCATGTACCTATTCACCTCACCTGGGTTGAGTGCAGCACAATGTAGATAAATTTCTTGCTGAAGGAAATTAATGTCAGGGGTGGGATTCAAACAAAGTTTCAATTGATGGCAAATCGGTCGCATATTGCAACACGCATTTTCATTTGCGCACTGTCTGCACTCTTAACAAGATATTAAACAAATGTTTTGACTGGTGCTTGCCGATCAACTGCAACTTACAAGTGATAGCAACTTTGTAGCAACATCCCTATGAAAATTTACAAGGAATGACAACCCCAAAGCCATGCATATGGCAAGAAATAATACGTGCAAGCTGGATTCCAAGAATTATTGTGGCTCTATTGTATTTGTGAAGGGTTGAAACCCTAATAAGGCCGGGCTTTTTGAGCAATGCCATAGCCGGGGGGGGGGGGGGGGGATTCCGCCCCACCCCCCATCAGATCTCGGCCGTAGAACACGTGATTGCAACGAAAATTGGCATGAATGTATGGTTACTTTTTCAAAAAAATTGTTGAAGTGATTTAATATGCTAATGTGTGCATAAAATAAGTTTTGGGCTCTTAATCACTAATTAAATCTCCAATTGAGCTGATTTCTTTTTGAAAATATTCCTTTTAGAATTCTCTACAAATTTGTTAAAAAAAAATCATTATCAAAATAAATTTCTTATGTATTTCATTGTTTTATGAATTTCAAATGGGCGTGGCACGAAAACAGTATGAGCGGGCGCGGCGAATTTAATGTTGCTTCATATGTGTACCCTGCAATTTTCTATATTTTAGTTTCATGTTTAAATAGCGTTCACAATCATAATCAAATATTTTCTTTTTGTTAGAATGCTTCTGATATTTCACTTTAATATATTAAAAATCAGGATTGTAAGCTAGTCCTAACATGTCTGGAGGGCTCTAGTGTACTTTAAATTAAGAGGATATTCTATATCAATTGGCATTCTGTAATATACTATGGATTTGTTGTTAGTTTGCTGTTGGCCTTTATTGTGACTTTCGTATTAAATTAGACCACAGAATTGGGAATTTCCCCATTTAGAATTCAACCCAGACATTGATGCATTGCCAGTGAATGGAGCAGGAAAAAACGAAGCAGAAAAAAGAGAAACTTGATAAAAATTCTCTCTTTATTTGATAACACGATTTGCTCAAGCTTTGATAACTGCAAGCACGCGCTCTCATAGCATGAATTACCTGTTATACAGTGTAATAGTGAGTTCCTCCTGTGAAATTTCAAAGTTTTGTTTCACTTTTTAGAATAGAGAAAACCCAGTAATTTGAACAGAAAGTGGTTGCTCAATTGTTTCACATCAACCACACACATTGTATAAAATGCCCAATTATGTTGAATATGAATAAGAAGTTCTTAACCATAAGGAAATAGTTTAAAGATATATATGTCAGAGAAAATCAAGGAACTACTTTTGGCTCAAAATGTGGAGACCTTTATCCGCTAACATTTTCACTCCTTGGAATGTCCATAGACTTGTGTAGAGAATAATCTTTAAAAATTCAAAACAACAGCTCGCTAATGTGTAAGAAAAAGGTCTGAAATTCAGTGAAGTTGCTAATATTTATGTACGCTAGAACAATAACTTATATTTTGAACTTGTATTAAAAAAAGTAAAATTCAAGAACAACAACAACAGCAAAACGTTGTGGTTGCTCTCTCGACGCAGAACAGGGATTTCCCTTCAATTGTCATACAGGATTTGGTGTTAGGAAGCTGTCTAATTGCTGAACTTGCTGCAAACGTACATGATTGCAGGAAACTTAGCGGGACTTCTATGTCATAGAGGAAGTAATTGTAACCAACTTAACAGTCGGTCTAGTGAAGAAGTGACACAACCAGGATTCAGAAGTGCCAACAGTTCCAAAATACTGTATAACCTGAAATTTTTGCTGGGGTTATATTTTTGCTAATTTCGCGACCATGAACACCCTAAAATACATTCTCACTAGAATGGTCGAAGACTTTTGTACAATGATACTTCAAATCATGAAAATAATAACCGGCTTATATGATAGTATCTCTGAAATTCAATAATATCGGTAAATTTTATGTATGCTGAAATATAGGATATTACATTATAAATGAGATGAATTTTCATATGCACTCAAGGCTTTCATCTCAAGTGAAAGGCTAAAAGCATGGTAATTGTTGCCATGTATACTCTCACTTTTTGTTCAACTGTAGCATTATTCATATTGTAATTTTCACCTCACGCATATTCCGGAATTGTTATAGCCTCTGAAGATAAATCATTATAACTTTAATTCATAGCTTCTGTGTAATTGATGGGCCAAAAAAAATTCAATTTCAACACAGCACACAACTACAATGAATCATTAGCAATATTCCATCAAAAATGCACAAAGAATCTGCCCCTAAAAGGTTAATTAATGTAGATCTGGAATCTGCAAGTACATGGAGCACTAATCGATGGCCTCAGGTTTCAGATATCCCAAACTGTCCATCACTGGTTGTGATGTGATAAGAATCAAAGCGTCATTAAATACGTCATTTTGACATCATCAGGAAAGTGTAAACAGGGATTTCCTTGTTGTAGTTACTAAACGCTATCAGTGGGTTGAGTGCGGTAGGTGTGCAAGCCACAATGGTGTAAATGTCAAGCCATCAATTTTTTACGTCATTCATTGACAGTACTTTGTGAATGTTGTTCAAAGAAGTGTTAAGTGTATTTGAAAGGCCAATTGAAAAAGACTTTTTGGTTGTCCTCCAACGACTGACGCTATCTAAATGGCCCATCCTTGATTTGAAAAATGAAATGTTCTTATTTCACGTAAAGAATTCACCAGAATTTATGAGGTAGACATTGAAAAGGAAATTGTCTGGTTGTCCTGCAATGACTGACCCTATTAAAATAGCCCAACCTTTGATTAAACTAAAACCATTTCACATAGAGAACTCACAAGCATTTCTGAGGTAGACATGTGAATCTGCCCAGCCATATTTTTCTCATCGACTGTGTCTAAAACAAAGACTTTATTTTAAACAACCAATCCTACCGGATTTTGTTATGAAAAAATATCATTCATTGTATAGCGAACAGTTGTTTTTTCTGGCCAGACAGGAAGACTTACTTGAGGCTTACTTTCATTTCAATTGAGTTGCATTTAATCGCTTCATTTTATGCAAGAGTTCCTTGATTTGACATGGAAAAATCGAGAGGTTGCTGGGTATGACCCAGATAGCTGAGCGTACTATGAGATATGAATACATTAGGAATCCCCCATTGACTAATAAACAATAAAACCCCTCCAGATATCCCCGAGATATAAATACTCCAGGATGTGAATATGTCCATCCAGTAGGGAAACTTGTGAACAGGTTTGGCCGCTACATCCTGAAGTTTGATCAATTCTCAGGAAATGCAAACAAAAAATATAAGAGGTTGCCCCCTCCCTTTTGTTTGGACTTCAAAATTGAATGAGAAGACAATGTTCGGTGCAGAATCGTTTAGAGATCAAGTTTGGAAAAGGCACACACTGTATTTCACGATGTGAAGACACTTATTCCTTACAACAGCAATCGTAGGATAATGTGTGAATATGTTTGGCAGCTACATCCTGAATTTTAATAACTTCCCAGGAAATTTTGCTAAAAAATGCAGAAGATTGCCCCCTTCCTTATGTTTTGTCTTTAAAATTGAATGAAAAGACAATTTTCGGTGCGGAATTGTTTACAGATCAAGTTTGAAAAAGGCACACAATGTATTTTCACAATGTGAGGACACTCATCTAAAAGTCTTAGGATAAAATGTGAATAGGTTTGGCAGCTACATCCTGATGGGCAATCAGTCGCCCGCTTTTTTTAAAATTAAACAATAAAGGAGAAGACAATATACCAAATAAATGCTGAATAATCCAGAAGATGGCTCCTCCCTCTTGTTTTAAGTAAGTGAATTTAGGTTGACATAGATATGAAATTCCAAAATTTATATGGGAAAAATAAGGAAAATATCAGGGAATATTGTTCTGCGCAAATAGTGGGAAATGCTCTGAAATCTGAATTATCATAATTCAATAGAAAGTTTGAAATTGGAAAGGGGGAATAAGGTAAGATGTGAATGAGTGTATTTTCCATACCGTATCGGAGGAAGATATCAACTAGAAAAGAGGTGTGAACTGGACTGGCCCCTATATCCTGAGGCGTAATTAACTCCCAGGAAACGTTCAAAATACACAAGGACAGTCCCCATTCTCCCCTTTCCACTCCAAATTAAAGAAAGTAATCTCATTTAGGGATTTGAAATGTTAGCGGCATATTCTCCAAAGTCTGCATTATTGAGATGAACATGTATGGATGGTATTGAGGCATTTTCAGAGACTGAAGTGGAAATTTGTTAATGCAGCACCATATTACATGAGGAATTGTAGATAGTAATAATCTTATAGAAGCCATCTACATCTAATTGGTCCCTAATCACACCTGAATAGAGTGCAGCACCAACTGGATAAATTTCTTGATGAAGAAAATGTGTGGGATTCGAACTCACAACCCTTTGATGGAAACACCAGAGTTAGAAACAATACAAAACAACGTTTAATAAAGGGTTGATATTGCGGACCATGCTGAATTTATTATATTCTCAGTGAAATAATGCATAGAAATCTACAATCTCGCAGGGATGCATTTGATTTTGTCATGATTTAGGTGATGTACTTGTATTCTATAAAAAAAAAAAAAAGTAGATCGATTTAATTCTGAAATCTTCTGGTCCTGCTGACTGTTCTCAAATCTAAAGACACAAATCACATTTTTAATTGTTGCGTTACACAACTGAAACCTGATTTTATTTCAAATTAGAAATCTATGTTTTCACATATATACATGTAGGACACTACATTAGAACTAGATGTACTAGGAAAAATATAAAACGGATACAATATCACGTTTCTACATCCAGACATATATTCATCAGTCTAATTCCTCTCCGGAATCTTAAACCAATTGTAATGCTCAGTTGCTCTTTAATCAAATTCATGGCGAGAGACAAAATTTGATTGTCTTCGGCCGAATCTTTTCATGTCTTGAGGCAACAGTGGTTGGATTTTTCACGGAGAAGTGTGATCATTCGATGTATCCTGCTGAGATGGAAAAAGAATACTTGTTAACCCATAGACAAATGAATTCTGTAATTGCCATAGACTTTTTTGCAAGGACTATCCGGTTCCAGTACGGGTAAAAGGTACACATTAAAACACTTGAAACAAAAAGAATGTAATAAATATGCTGGCGCATACTATTGCCTAAGAAAACATTTTTGGACCAATTTTTTTTTGTAGTTGGATTTGAAATTCCTGATGTGATATCTCTGCTGTTACTTGACTCTTATCAATAAAACATTTGAATCGATATTCTATGACAGGCTCGGCCATGGAAATTAATGTTATGAGATTAAAGGGAAAGACTAGTTTTGGGAGGAGGGCGCTTCAGATATTTAACTAGTTTGCGAGCTGCAGTAAAATTATTACCATAATGCATTTTTTCAATAGTAAATTAGAGCATGTTCATAGTTTGTTTGAATGAAATCGACCTAGAAATGGCTTAATTATCGCAAAATAAAATAACCTGGTGCGGTCGTACTTCCTCACAGAACATGCTTCACGTACAAAATGAACGCGAACCCACACACCGCAGACAATACCACCGATCGCACCGCCAATTTCAGGCCGACGCTCTCCCGCGCTAAAGCACTTAGCACACCGCAGGAACGATGGCGTATTGACCTGTTCGACGTAAAATACATAGAATACGAGCATAAATGTACTCCTAATATCCTACATAGATATATTTAGGCATGTAAAGCAACTTGCGAATACATCAGCTCATTTAACATCAATTTCTGCATCCTGGTCATTACGAATCTATACCTTTAATAAGCATCTTTTTGATTACTAAGAATCAACAACGAGAATGTATTGCTCCCACCGGCAATAA
The DNA here is from genome assembly GCA_036244855.1 of Temnopleurus reevesii. Classification (NCBI taxonomy): domain Eukaryota; kingdom Metazoa; phylum Echinodermata; class Echinoidea; order Temnopleuroida; family Temnopleuridae; genus Temnopleurus; species Temnopleurus reevesii. Next base: position 43,473 of record BQKZ01000770.1, read on the forward strand.
CTAAAAATAATTCCTCTAAAGAGGGAAATTTGTGAATGTTACAAGAAGATGTGAGTCATGAAGTTGGTTTCACAAGGGGGAATTTCTTGATGTCGCTTCCAACAGGGGGATTTCTTTTGAGATCCCCGCAGCACTTTCACTATTTTGGGGTTCTTTCCAAGATTTGCCACCATGAGGAGGGTTCCCTCTGTTCCCTATTTTGGAATGAGCTCATTATTCATGGCAAATTAATCTGATAAGAACAAGCCCAATGCCTTTTTATTTTTTTAAAATCAAGAATACCTGATTAAGTTGTGACAAGTCTTTTGAATGAATATCCTAGTGCTTTAATTCCACCTCATTAAGGATGAGTGTAGTTTGTTAAGCAATGTACAATGTTCATGTATTTGTGACCTACGTATAAAAGTAAATTTTGTTATTAACAAAAATAACACTCGATATTGTGAATAAGACTACATGTATGTTTTACCTATTAAGTGAGTTGAAAACGCCTTGTTTAATTGTTAACGTTCATTGAGTAGCGAGATCAATTATAACTCCCTAATTTCACAAACAATTTGCAAGTGTCACAGTTACAGGGAATACTATTCAATCGCTATGTTTTAATAGTCCAACTGATGATTAATATTGTAGCCTATAGCAGATGCTCCTCATTTCCAGCTATTGCCCCACTTGACGCCCTCTAATAAGATAATGAATCAAGAAACCTTTCGCACTTTATAGGCCAGCCTAAGTACTCACTATAATATCTGCCATTGACTTTCCACTGCCATGAATTGCACATAAACAAGAGCGCAGTTATAAATATAGACATATCCAGCTAACGCTGATTTATTGTGTGATAGTCTCCAGGTTATAGTCAGACCTTTTTGTTGCTATCGCCGCCTACATGCTAGGTTTCTCTTCAGCGATTTAAAGTCCTTGTGACTTCTCAATCAGTGATTTTTCATGTAGATATCCAGAAAATGGTTTCATTCATACGGCCCAGAATGGTTGTAAGCAAATTCTGTTTCTTAGTTTTATGCATTTATGAATTTTTGAATGAATAATTCACTCAGATAGAACACTAAAATACGTGTACTTCAAAATTGCCCCCAATTTTCTTTTTAAAATACTAGTACTACCTTCTTGTTTTCCCATCTTTAAGCCATTTTCTGCAATCATATGTTGGCTTATAACAAAAAAAGATGACTATGCCTTCTAACAAAAAGAATATATTTGATTATCATTGTAAATGCTGAGCTTAATAATAAAATGGAAAAAAGTGATGGGTACATATAAGAAGAAACATCAAATCAGCTTCAAGTCGCATATTGATCGCTTAAACGCTCTGTGTTGTCTTAATAGCAGTTCAGAACACATGCTAAATATTGATTTCTCACATATTAATTTAATTACACCTGTCTGTTTGCTTCTGATATTGGATGTGTACACTGGCAGATACCGGGTGGGGGCAGGGGCCTGAAGGGCTGAATTGTCCCCATCCCCATGAGTGTAGCGGCTATCATTGTTATCTACATAGAGATCATTGGGCACCCCCTCCCGATTTGGCGATGATTAGAAGTAAAAACCTGGGTGGGGTCTCACCAAATTTTCTGAAAGTTACCCCTGACTTTATGAAAGACTGAGAGTACGCTTATGAGTGTAATATGCGTGCGATTCTTGATCGTTCAGCTCAAGAAATGATACCAGTCATGTGTTAGTCATTCATTAAGTTTTTTGTAACTATGTGGAACACCGCCCCATCTTGCTTTTCAGCCTAGCCGCCTCCGTACACCCCAGCCAATCCTTGAATTGCCCTATCCCCTTATTGGTGCATCGGCTACCAATGTTATCTACATGTATGTAGAGATCATATGGCAGCGCCTCCTCCCATTTTTAGCAGATAGCTACAAGCCCCCCACCCCTACACAATGGCCTCTTCTGGGTCTGCCAGTGGAAAGCGAAGTAGAGCAATTTTTTTATGTGTGATGGAAAGATGCAGGTTTTCCCATGAAACACCCACATAAACACCCACACATACATGTAATCAAATTCAAAGACAGGGATATTGATATCAGTAGATTTTCAGCCTTTTATAAATCATCTTACCATATGGAATAATACATACATGTATTAAATGGTAAAATATCTGCTTAAACTGATATTCCTATTCCATTCTTCCTTGAATTCTATTATTTTCAAAGAAATGACAGCCAATTTTTATGATAACTAAATTTCTAAGGAACCATCAATACTGTGCCATTTACATTGTACGAGTACGAGTGCATCCACTGCTTATATTTTGTGCCATCTTATTTTTATCCTTTTTTTTTATAAGGCCTTTTCATATCAGTTTGTTGACATCTAGTTAACGAAATATCATTTAAAAAAAATCAATCTAGTGAAATGGAGCCATGCACAGGGTATACATTCAATTGAACTTGAATATTTGGAGCAACAAGCAATTTAAGTGGGACTTATTTCATTGTTGCATTTTTCTCCTTTATTGTCATGCTAAAATTCATGAAAGCTTTGCGAATATGATAACACTTAAAAAAAAAAACTCTACAGGAAATTAAATCTTATAAATATACCCATACTTATGATCAGAGTACTTATGTATGCAAGTCTATGAGCATTCTAATGAGTGAAAATTTTAGCGAATTCGCGGTCGTGAAATTCATGAAAATAAAACCCCAGCGAAAATTTCAGCTTTCACAGTACCTGCATTAAGGTCTGTGCGGAAAGACTAACATATCACTTGCTGTTGAACAAGAAGTGTATTCCATCTTTCACCTCCACGCATATCATGACACTGCTAATGGCACACAACGGATCAATGGCCGAATGAAGATGTACATAAAGCATTCAAATCCACTGGTTGTGTGTCACTGGGGGATCACGTACCATTAGAGGCCAATTTTGTTTACCATTCTGTTGTGTGTGTGTGTATCTGTGTATCTGTATATCATCGTTGCTGGGTCTTTTCAAGTGGCATTTTAAGTGCTGGATAGTCATCATGATTTATATATTCAATAGTCATCATGATTTATATATTCAATAGTCATCACGATTTATGTATTCATTCATGGTTTTCTGGATCATAAATACTGGTCAAATTAATCAGTTCATAAAATGAAATTGTTTTGATGAAATTGACAGCTTTAATAATGGCATCTCATTAGTTTAATTTAAAGATTTGCAATATTAATGTTGTTTTTTATATGGCAGTATATGTGTATATTGCAAATCATGAATTATTTGATGATGGGAAACTTATAGTATGTAAAATTTGTTAAAAAGAAACAATACTCTCCTCATGATTATCCATTTTACCGAAAGTGTTGAACATCCTTGAAGCCATTTAGAAGCCCTTATTTAATCAATGACAAGTAGCATGTCTTTTGTAAGAGTAAAGCTGCTTCTGGTAGAGTGTAAATGAATAGTGAACAAGGTATTTTATCATGGACACCTATGGAATGTTTCTAGAAAGTTATGATTAATTCATAATCACTCACAAATCTGATGCAAATTGGAAAGCACTTTTTCATACATGCATAATCAGTGCTTCTAACAAAAGACACATTGAACAATGCAACTACAACTTGTGATGATTTGCAACTTTCTCGCAACATTCTCTAAGAATTATAATTGTGTCAAAATACAATGTCACAAGGAGAATCATATGTTCTTTTTTGTTTGAAAAAAAAAGCAGAAACAACATACCCATAATATGAATGGAATAGTTATAAACAATGCTAGGTACTTCCCAGATGACTGCAGTATTGAAAATCATGCATACATGTTCAACACAAGTCTAAATTGATTTGGTGCTGTTTCAGAAATATATTCTTTTTAATTTCATAATGTATTTCTTCCCATTTCTTATCATTTCATGCATATAGCACAAGTCCAAAATGATTTGGTGCTGTTTCAGAAATATATTCTTTTTAATTTCATAATGTATTTCTTCCCATTTCTTATCATTTCATGCATATAGCACAAGTCCAAAATGATTTGGTGCTGTTTCAGAAATATATTCTAGTTAATTTCATATTGTATTTCTTGTCATTTCAGATCGTTTGCGACCAAGAAACTGGCTGCTTCAAGGAAAGGAAGAGGAGAAGGTCTAAGGAAACACCTAGCACAGCTGAACAGTCAGGGTTCATCATCAGATGGCACTGGTACGACCACCATCACCACCACCACCACCACCAACAACAACACCAACAACACAACCACATCAACAAATCACCACCACACAAACCACCCGAGGGAGGGTTCTCTCTCCTCGAGAGATAGGACTCCTAACGAGACGAACCCGCTCTCAGAGAGCGCGATCGTCTCCTCCACAATTTTACCCTCTACAGACATTTACGAGAGGCTCAAGCCTAAAGGCCTCATCGACGGCCTCAGTAGGTTTTTCACGCCGACGAATCGTCGGAAATCGCGCTGCTCGTCACAATCGTCTGCTTTCTACGCGATCAGACCGTTCCGCCCCAAAGTTAAGCACAAGAGCGAGAGCGATCGCGATTCTGTGTTTGCAACGGAGGTCAAAGGCGATGTGTTAAACCGGGATAAGGATAAGAAAGTGAAGGATAGGGAGGGAGAGAAAGTTTCTGGAACTCCTGTGATTAATGAGAATGTGGAGAAAGCGGTAGAAAAAATTATGCGGACTACTAAAGATGATGTGAAACACACCAAAGATGCCAAAGAATCATCCTCGTCGTTGTCGCCATCTTTGAAAAAGTTGGCCACGCAGGCGGAGGACACGCGGTCACATTCAAACTCCTCCTCGCCGCACTCGCAAATGATGAGAACGGGTAACATGCAGTTGAAAGGTTTGTTTGATGGGCTGTCGCATTTGTACGTTGCGCCCGCGTCCCCTCGGAAACGTGGTCTACCTCCTGTGTACGCTGCACCAAAGAGGCCGAGGAAAATGAATTTGGAAATGTTTGGAAATGATGATGACGATACATTCAAGGTGCCCGCCGCTGAGGAAAGTCCGGCCATGTCAAAGGCATCAGAATCACCTTCAGTTTCCCCATCACCACCGCTTTCTACCGACACCACCCCTATCAAGGAACCGCTCACACCAAAGAATAGAAAAATGAAAAAGATGAAGGGAGGATTATCGGCCAGTGCTTCGAAGATTGTAAAAAAGGCAAGAGCAATGGGGTCAAAGAAAGAAAAGAAAGGTATAAAGCTCTCTGCGAAGTGGGCCGTCATGAACCAAAAGCCTGGGAAGCCCAAGAAGAAGTTGTTGCAAGACACGAACAATGTGGAGCTTGATACAACAAGCAACATGGACGTTTCTCCGGTCCTGCCAAAGCTGGGGAAGGGTCTCAAAAAGAAGAAGCTGGTCAAATCTGGTGGTAAGAACTCTCTCCTTTGGTGATTGCTTGCTTGCAGTGCTCCACATCTAGATCACTACCTTCTCCAACCAATCTGAACTCCTGCACACATCTTGCATGTATCCTTGCTCATGCTCCTTCGAAATTCTGCTCTTTATAAACCTTAATGTGCTCTGTTCTTTCCCTGCATGTTCACCTCTTCCAACATACCATTTTAGGGGGTTTGTCAAGCTCTACATCCTATCACTGTTCCTTATACTCTTGTCAGATATATTGTTATCCTGGCCTTTTTTGTATTGTCCCTTCCTTTCCCTTGCATGTTATCATCATTGTACTGTAAAGGGGATCCGTTTTTCTTACTCTTTCCTCCAATTTCTCTCCGTCATTTTGAAAGTTTTATGCCTTTCTCAATGCTCAATGATGAGCTCACTATATGACTACCAAATTACTGCCCTTTGTGCAGCAGTTTGTCCCAGCCCTCCAAAGTGATTCAGCAATTCACATGACCAATTTTAGGCCTTCTTCTGTGATAGGTTCCCTCTTTTACATTTTCGTCCATCCAGAAATTATCCTTGATGGCCGTTTTTATTGGAATCTCTGAACCCATTTACTATTGGAACTGGGTAGTTCGTGCACAAATTGGGTGGGAGTTTCAGAATTCAGTAGTTAATTAGTTAAAATGGATATTTTTGTAGCCTTTTGCTTTGTTATCTGTCGTATCTCTTATATGCAAGTAAAATGTGGCAATTTCCAATCCTTTGTATTCGTCTAGTCTCTTGCATGTTCACCAAAATGCTGTTCCTTCGAACCTTTTGCATCCACCAAACCGCTCACATTTCACTGTCTCAATGTCCTTTGTTATCCTTTCCATTGGCTTTTGTAATTCCTCAAGTTTTACTTGGTGAAATACTGTTTTAGGGGTCCTTATATACTTCTTTAGAGTGGTAATTTTTCAGATGTGAAAAATAATAAGTTGCTTGCTGTGTATTTTAAACCAGTGCCAGATATGAATCACCTTCACTTACATGTATATATATTGCAATTTATACCTGCACTTTGCATGTTTGATACACCATGCCCCTCATAGCACCAATAGAAAAGTAGAATAGCATCTGATAATTTCTCACTAGCTTGTCAAAATCATTCTTTCTTTTCATGTGCATGATTAACATTCCAATATTACTATTTTCATCATTNATAATAAGTTGCTTGCTGTGTATTTTAAACCAGTGCCAGATATGAATCACCTTCACTTACATGTATATATATTGCAATTTATACCTGCACTTTGCATGTTTGATACACCATGCCCCTCATAGCACCAATAGAAAAGTAGAATAGCATCTGATAATTTCTCACTAGCTTGTCAAAATCATTCTTTCTTTTCATGTGCATAATTAACATTCCAATATTACTATTTTCATCCTTTTCTTTTCTCCTTGTGTATTAATTTTTTTTAATCCTGTACTTGGACGGAATTTGAAGACCAGAGTTGTGTTTCATAAAGCTGTTCACAGAGATACACATGACTCTACGCAATACTGATGACCTATTCTTGCACTCAGTAACCCCTTGCTGAGATAGTGTCTCCACTCGTGCACAGAGTTACATGTATGCGTACATCTGTGGACAACTTTTTGAAACACAGCTAATAGTGTATTGGTGATCAAGAATCTCATGAAACATGATGATTTCAGTTGGTCTTTTGGAACGATTTCTTAAATTTTGAGGGTATTTGTAGTTTTACTTATGAATATGTGGTTATTCTTACGGTTCCCATCTGAATTTGTACCCCCTTCCCCTTCCCCCCCCCCAAAAAAAAATTACATATTTACTCTTGGTATGTAGAATGTATAGAAATGTTTGAAGAATTAGCTGTGTGTTGTGTCACTATGCAATAGCCAGGTTACAGTGTATGCATCATGTATAAAGCAGCGTTGAAAATGATTTATAGCTCTGAATTTTACAGAAATGAATAATCGTCTTGTAAAGGTACTGTAGAGCAACAATCTTCCATTTATGGAAAGATGGAAAAGTGGAGGGATAGGACAGATGAAAAAAATCAGCAAGAGAAGAAAAAATTAAAGTGGAGTGGTGAGGGATAAAGGAGAAGTGAGTGAGGCTGAGAAAAAGATAGAGAAAGAGAGATAAAGAAAAAATGTAGAGAAAGAGAGAAGGAACAAGAAATCGGGTAGACAAGTGTCAGAGAGAGAGAGGGAGAGAGAGAGAGAGTGTGTGTATGCATGACACGAAAATGGATATTGTCTCTGACAATAGGCACAGTCCCATTTACTGTAATTTATGTACTCCATTGATGTGCTCACCCCAGTGTCTTTGCCAGACTACATCATATCACTACATCTCCTCCTCCACAATATCGATTGAATCTCATTGGTTTCTCCTTTCTTGTCCTGGGGGAGGAATTTTGTTTAAGTGGTTTTGTGGGCTGTGAAGGATTCCTCTTTATTTGGTTTTCACTTACCATATTATTCGTCTTCCTCGGTTGCTTCGCCGAACCCCTCCCCCATCCATCTCAGGTGCCCCCCCCCCTTCTCATTGCATTGTGTGCTGAGTGGCATGCATGATAATCTCTCGCAAAATTTAGCTTTTTGAAAACTCAAATGTTGTATGATATGAAGAATGACTCTGTATTTGGTTTTCACTTACCATATTATTCGTCTTCCTCGGTTGCTTTGCGGTACCCCTCCCCCATCCATCCCAGGTGTCCCCCCCCCCC
>BQKZ01000770.1:58963-82410 GCA_036244855.1 Temnopleurus reevesii
TATTATTATTATTATTATTATGATATAGTTATCCTTGATTGTAAGGATGCAAAACTGATGATTTCAATTATGTATTCATTGAGTCTCCTTAGGAATTACATTGAATTGATACATTGATAATGATATTATTGGCGAGTTTACATTTTCTATTGATTAATCTGTGTCTCATTGTCTGCACCACATCATTTGTTTTCCTGCAATGTTTTTTGCATCATACTTAACAGGAAAAGAAATTAATTAAAATATTAGGAAATATAGATGTGATAAAAACTTGTTCCAAGGTTAGTACAATTTAGCAATCAAACAAAGTACTTGTACTAATCATAATAAGATGCATAGTAAGTACAGGGGAAAATGTCACTATTTCAAATTTGAATAGCCGTTTTAGATATTGAGGAAACACCTTCAACACTTTACTGTAAAGTTGTGTGTGGATGAGTTGCTTAACAAAGAATATTTTGTGGAGCAATCAGACTGAAATGCATAGGAAAATTATTTCCTGAAGTATATTAGGCAATGTTTAAATACGATTGGGATTGTTTGGCTAGATTAGCATTTTAGGACACAGAGACCAACGTTCTGCAAGGAACCGTCTTGGAAGGATAATTCCACGCCAAAGATTGTAGGATACATTTATGCAAATTCTGATTTGATAAGGCTGATTTCATATATTTTCATATGTATGCCCAATTTTAAAAGAACCATGAAAGTTCCAAATGAACTATTTTCTCCCTTTAATTTGTGATAGATAACTTAGCCCTACTTTCTTCTCATCTGCAGATGTGCTTGAAGAGTAAATTGGAGGAAAAAGTCTCTCCGGTTAGAGTGAATGTTGAAAAATGTGATACATGTAGGAATGGAAAATTATATTATATCACCAGTAAGTAGGGAACATGATGCAAAGGAGACTCTTAACTAGTTTTGAGGTGAGGAAGGCGATTCTTGTTTGAAAAAAATGTATTTGATGCTAAAGCAGGCTTTACTGCAACCCTTTCATGCATTGATCATTGAAAATCATGGTTATACCTTGGCTCTATCTTGAGTTGGTAAAGCTATGATTAATATTTCAACATCTTTGTGAAAGTATGGCTTCTTTAGAGCAACTCTAATAGTATTGATCGAGTCTTCATTCTCCCCTCTTTCAATGGTAGTATTCAAGTAAAACTTCTCATACTCTAGCATTATTGTGCATCATGATGAATCAAATGTTGAATTGAGCATTTGAATGGTTATTATTAGTTCGAGTAGTAGATATTTTCAAGTAAATTTAGAAATACATTTGTAAATAAATACCATTATTTTTTTTATTCCAATCATCAGAATGCATATTTTTAAATAATGTAGATACAATACATGTAAAATGATTTTTTTTTCTTTTAATTCTTTTATTGTTTTATTTATTTTTTAAAATTTTTTTTTATTCACAGACGTTCCTTGGAAATATCACATTAGTCAGATCACTTTTTTTTGTGATTCTTTCATTTTTTTCAATATTTTTTTAATTCACAGACGTTCCTTGCAAATATCACATTAATCATATCACTTTTGATCTGAAAGAACAATCTTATTATTATTATGACCTTTATTATTATTTACAAATTATTGATAGTTAAGAAAAGTGTCAAATTTCTGATGTGACTCTCTGGTATGATCTTTTAAAAACAAGTATAATAGAAATTCATATTGAAGGATTTGTTTGATATGAATACAACACAGAGGGAGGTCTTATTCAAATTCCTTTTATCCTTTTGCTAAACGTGACTGGATTATCTGATGCCCCAGTTTACGTTGAACATTGATTTTCACCGATATTTCCCCTTATTATTTTTTTTTCAATGGTAGAAGATGCTATGGAACATTGATCATGATTTATTTTTCCATCCTGGAGTGATGATGTAAATGTTTTCCTGATTTTTTTTTAAATTCCCTTCTTCTTTTCAACCATGGATATATATCCATGTTTTCAACCAAGATTAAAACCAATTACCCCCCCCCCCCCCCCCCCCCCNACCAAGATTAAAATCAATTACCCCTCCCCGGAAAACACCCACACAAATGATATGGAACAAGCAAATCATGCTACAGATATTTAGAGGAATTGATTGGATAAATACTTACAAAATTTTCAGTCTAATAAATAGAATAAATACTGAATGACAAAACAAGACAACCAATTAACAAAAAGGTCACAAAAGAAATGACTAGATTTAATTTCTCAATTATGATCTCTGAAGCAGGCAAATTATTTTCTTTTCAATATATGCCAACTCATCACACACAAAGCTAAAGAAAGGTCAAATGACACTGTCAAATAATGCTAAGATATTTTGGATTCATTTGGGAGTATTAGTCAAGAAGATAATTTTGTGTTAACCTTTTCAATATGTGTTGGAGACGAGAGGCCACCTGTACTATCCAGACTTTGGAATGAGCTTACTAATTCCGAGGCCCGTATTATAAAAGAGATACAATCAATTTTGCGATAATGATAATAATAATAATTGAATTTATATAGTGCTTTTTCCAGCACTTCTATTGTCTAATCTCGGAAATAATGTTGTATATGCCCTATAACAAGCAAATATTATGACCAAGAGAGGGCGCTAAATTTGATTTAACGGTCATATTCAAATTTTCAAAAGATTCAGTTTGTAAAAAAATATGCGAAGGTCTCAAAGTGTGTATAAGAACTAGATTTCATGATAAACATCCCAAAAATTCACATTTCTAAATCTTTACCAAAACTATTCTTGTGCTTTTTAAACTACAAACTTTAGTTCATGATTTCACATAGACTTTGAGATTGATCATACGATCGATTGAAATGCTTTCAGAGCTGCCAACTCTCCCTGATTGAGCAGGAGACTCCCTGAACATTACATGTACATGTAGCTGATTTTTTAGTGAGAAATGTCAGATTTTCAGCAATCTCCCTGATTCATGCATTGATTTCCCCCATTAGATTATGCTGTATGTTAAAGAGAAAGATCTCCCTGATTTCATGGTAAATCTCCCTGAAATGTGAATTTTCAGGTTGGCAGCTCTGTGCTTTATGTTATGGGGCCCAGATCTTGCTCAAGTAACCTACTTTTGGTTCAATAGACTGTCCAGTAAATGATAAGATTTTCTCTTTCATAAAGTGGTTAATCACAAACATTTATTTCATGGGTCTAGATCATCGAACCTTGAAATAATTTCCAAAGCATTATGATAAGTTAGGCTTAAAAAAACAAGATCACAGTTACACAGGATATTGCTGCACCAAAGAATAAGGAAATGAAAACAAAAAATGTTTTTTTCCCAAGAATAACATTTTTGAAAACTCTTGTCAGTTAGGCTGAACAAGCTTTTGCTCTTCTATTCCTTATTTAATTATTGTATTGACAACATTTAATATGAAAAAATGCACCAACATCTTCAGATTCAGCATTGTAACTTGCCAGGACCTTAGATATCCCCCAATTAATTCCCCCAGAAATAGACGACTATATTGCTATCTATTGGAAAATAATGACTATGATAGGGGCCAATAAATGGCAAACTATTTTATATGACTCTTGAGAAGTATATCATATGATTTTGTTTACATTTTTTTTCTGAAAAGTGAATGAAACGTTTTTAAAAAAAATGAGGTCGGGCTAATTTTAGATGGTTGGTTGGTTAATGATAATTAATAATTCTTGTTTAAGTGAAGACATTAGTGGTAATGTAGACTTACAATGTCTTGTCAAAAAAGATATGTTTTCAGCTTTGATTTGAATGTGTTTAGTAAGGATGAATTTCGTACATCAAGAGGTACATGTGAGGGCAACCAAACAGCGTTTTGTAGGCCTAGGGGGGTGTTGCTCAAAATCAACTGCAAATCAACTGCAACTTTGCAAATTGTAACGCGCATTTTCATTCGCTTGTGGTGTGCGCATTTAACAAGACGCGCATGAAACAATGATTATGATTGGAGCGTACTGATCAACTTCAACTTATGATCAATTACAACCTTTGAGCAACACCCCCTTAGTGCTGAAGACTATTGAAGTATTGCATCATTTGCTCTCCAGCATTATGAGTACTTGAAGATTGGATGATCAGCTTGCGTGTATTCTACAAGCGTAATTTGCAGTAATGAGGTGCAAGCCTTGAGGGAGTGGATTTCTTGTCCATTTAAACATGACTTGTATCCATACACAATGAGAGAAGTCATATTGATTGAAATATAGATTTATAAAGAGAATGATTTGATTGGAAGTCTTGCTCATTGAATACCGTTTGTTCTTTTTTTAACAATCTTTCCTTTGGAGTTGTGTAATGATAACAAATAATATCAAATAAGAAACAATTACTCGGCACACTTTCTTGTATGCTGAGTAATTGAGTCAATCAAGATGCTACAATTCATTATGTGAAAAAAATCTAAATAATTTCTATTCAATTATAAGGTTTTTTTTTCAATTTGATGATACTGAATAAGCCAATATTTTAATGTACAGATATTTTCATGATTTTAAAAAAGTTTGACACATTGGCGTGTTATTTTCACGTTTTTGACAGTGTTTGTACACATATCTACAGGGTATGTGTATCATACAGAGATGAAATTTTTGCATGGCCAAAACCACGAAATTAGTGAAAATAAAAGCACCATGAAAATTTCAGCTTGTACCTTAGTTTATTGCATCATTTTTTATCATATGTTTATCTCTAATTTTACTGTGATTTTTCAATTTTGATGAAAAGCAAGCAAAACCCAGAGTCAGTCGATGAAGGGTATCCAAACAATCTTTTGGGGCCAATGGTATAGTCTTGTGATTTTCTCCAAACTATGGTTCCACTAACTTTCACCAGAACATAGAATTACCTTTAATCTTCCATACCCCCTCCATCTTTAGTTTCTTTGTTGAATCAGTAAATGTCAGCGAATCTGCCTGCCTGCCATGCTCTTATCAAATCAAGAGTCGCTTCTTTGAATGCCTGCTGTTGACTCAGCCGTTGCCATAGAAAACTCTTCCCGACGACTCACTCCTTTTCAATCGCTCCACACAAATTCTGTTGGTTGAAAGATATCAGGGACTTTAAAACCCTCCATCTCTCGCTCTCCTCTCTGTTCGGTTCACCTGGTATTGAATATGATTAAGTTGTATCATTATCACGGCGCGGTGCACCCGCTTTAGTCAATAGCTGGCGGAATCTTTGCTTTAGGATTCGTTATACCTTTTGTCGCAATTTCACATGATGGGGTGTGATTTGTAGGGGTTTTGTGTAATTTATGATCAAGATAGTGCCAGAAAGTCTCGCATTCTAAGCAGACATAAACTAATGGCCTTGAAGTATAAGTGATAAGTGATACAAATGTAATCAAATTGAGTTATACCCAGTGGTTTTATGAACCGGCACACAAATATGATGAACCATCATTATGAAAACAACTTAATTAAATGTGTGTTGAGAGTAACTAAATAGGTGTATTATATATAAATTCAAGACTCTCATCATAAGTGAATAGCTGAGAGTATGGTTATCATCGTTTTTTCCCCTCACTTTTGTTTAGCTTATGCGTTATTCGCATTTTAATTTCTACTTCATGCATATTCTAGATCTGTTGGCATGTACATCTGTGGTAGTGTTGTTTTGTTTTTGAATAACTAGAAATTTAATAGTAGGCATGTATCTTTTGTTTTGTACAGTCCAGTGTGTGTATACCAGTTCAGAAAGCCAGTGTAAATAATATTTGAAAATAATCTAGTTTTGCTCAATGAAAAATTATGCATTCATGTTTGCTCCTTCTTTCTCTCTTGTTTTCATCATATGTGATGTTTATTTGTCTATTTATCTCTTTATTTGTTTGCTTACAAATGTTTATTCATTTATGCATTGATTAATTAATTTATTTTTCAAGGTGAATGCATATCAATCATGTCAACTCAATCTAACTTGCTTAATAAAGTCTCGCTCTAATCCTGCACGCCAAACAGCTGTAAAGCATTATATAAGAATTGTTCATTTTTAGTTTCATAATATTGAATACTTTATCTCATGCTAAATATAACTTAGCGCATAGGGACTTTCGCATGATTGTGCTATGCGCTATATAAAAATCTTTCATTATTAATATTATTATTATTATAACTATTTAATTCACATTTTTTTGTTCTATTTGTAGATTCACCGGTAGCGGCATCCCAGGAGCCCAAGTTACCCAAGGGCGTGTCGGAGCGCGACCTGGAGCTTTTCCGCCAGGCCCAGGAGCAGGCTATGTTGGTAATTATGCAACCGAAATCGCCTTCCGAGGGCGTAAGTTCTTGACATTCTTTCTATCTCTTTCCCTCCCAGACCCTCGCTGTGCTAAGCTAAAGAGCATGTGGCTGGTCCGGAAATTCCTTGAATAGGAATCGGGATGGATGAAGGGGGGGGGGGGGGTTCCAAGAAAATTTCCAGGTAATTTTTCCTGGTAAATTAGTTACCTTGATTATTTTTCAAACTCATTTATGTACAACTGTATATCCTTACGATAAGCTTGACAGTTATATGACACATTGTGTTGATTGTGTCGTTAAACTTTAATCAATCAATCTAAGAAAATTTTCCTGAATGATTGTGTAAACTCAATTAGTTCGAAATCAATCTCTGATACTTCATTGACAACAAAATATTATTTTGAAAATAAAAGAAGCATATGCTGCAGCCTCTTTCAGTGTGAGTACAATCCACATGATTAATGAGAACAATTTTGTCTGAAAACTTCAAAATTACCAATGATACACTGACAGTTTTAGATGAAGCTTTTATAGACTACTCTTCCCAAATAAATAGGAAGTGCTTTGGTCATGAAATTGTTTTATCATATTGATTTCTTCTCAAGAAAAAGCAAGACAGTAGACAAACATTTGAATTGTCAATTAGTTTCTCCGAACACTATTCCATTCAAAGTTCTGATGCTTGAAATAAAGGGGAACCTAGTTTTTCCTTTTAATATACAACGTCGAGTATCATGCATCATGGAAAGCAATTTTGTGGGGTCTGTACGCCTACTTGTACATTTCTCTTTTTTCAGAAAGGGGACTTCCCATTGAGACCAAATGTCACATGCTCTTTGGCTTTTGCACATTCTTCCTTGTTGGGACTATTGTTTTTGTGGTCGAGGGTTGATCAATGGTGAACTGATTCTAGCATTTATTTTCTGACCAGTACATTTAAATTTATACGTAGAAGAATGTCCATTTTTAGCATCATCCATGTATGATATTTAACCTCCTTGAAAGGAAGTTGGAAAGATCCTCTGCAAGTGCATACTAATTCCTGCTCAAATTTATCATACATGCTAAGCTATGAAACTACTCTTTGACCATTTGTGAGGCTTGCTATCCATATACATTAGATATGTCTTCAATTTTGCTACACAAGTCATTTGTAGACCAAGGATTGGCAGGTATAGTCTTTGAATCCTTTTGAAATGCATACTAACGAACAATGAACATTAACCAAAGTTGATTTTGATTGATATTGAATATATGAACAATTGCCCCCAATAATTGAGCAGGATAAGATACTGTTTCATTTGATGAATGGAATGAACATGCCTATACACATGGAGCCACCATCCCTATATATATTATTTGAATAGAAATAATAATAATAATAATAATAATAATAAAAAATGATAGGTAAGCATTAATGCACACCTTCAAGGCTTCTCTCGTCTCGTCTTTTATTATTTGAATAGAATATGAATCAATTATTTAACCTCAACTTGGTTTGGCTAAAATAACTTGACAATCCATCCCAATTATCTAACTTATATAAGACTTAATTCTCAGTCTGGGAGGTGATCCATATCATCTCAAGTGTACTCTGAAAGGCCAAGATATTGTACATGTATTTCTTCATGATGGGCGAGATAAAACTCATAGAGTCAGTATCACATGGTGCGGCTTGGCTCGACGCCTAAACACTAGACCCACCTTCTTTTTGCTTTACCTTAATAGATAGGTGATCAGAGCAACTAAAAGGTCACTCTACAAGACCTCGACAATGAAACTAAAAAGTAGGTTTCATGGGCAAATTATTTCTTTGAAATCTTTGCTGTATGTTTCATAAGTCAATCTAAAACCCAAAAGATGTTTGCATGAAACCCATCAGCTTGGAAACATGTACATGTAATGACTACAGAATTAAGATGGTATGTTGATTAATTTTCATTCAGCTTGTTGCTATGTCAGAATATTTCGTCTCCTTGGAGACGTGATCCCTGTTTCAAATTTTTTAAATTTCTATAAATCCAGTATGATGCAATTTTTTTTCTGGTATTCAGTAAATAAAAATGAAGGAAAAAAAGAGCTACTCAACTTCCAATATGTCAATGTAAATGTCAGAGGTTTAAGTTTAAATGCTAGAAATTCAAGTTCACCATTGATACACACTCACACCAGTGGCAGATTCATGTGACAGCGCAAACCATCCCCAGCCCCCCAAGCAAGCTAAAAATACTTGCAGGACATGCATAAAGAGAGAGTTATTGAGGAAATAAGCCTTGATTCGGTAACCCAGGACCCTGGTAAACTAAAGATAGAGGAGAAATAAGATTCACCCGAGACTTATGCCCCTGTCACACATGTAGAAGCCATGACTGAATGTAATTCAACACAACTCTCTATTTGGAGGCAGTTGACTATGAATAATAATATAATAATAATGATAATACCTCTTAATAAAAATGATGGAGATGACAAATGTTGAGATAAATTTAGGAGAAATGAATGGTCGCTTGGGTCACATGAATCTGCCACCGTCCCAAATTAACAAACAATTTTTAATGCTGTGTTTAGTGTTCACCTTGTTGGTTTTAGTTGTTATTGTCTTTTTTAAAATCTATTTGATGTGTCATACTAACCCTATTTTGTATATTATGATGATCATAATAATAATATTTAGGTCATTATTTAGTGCATGTAATTTTTAATATACTCTACTGCGTTGTGATTTTGCAATATATGAATATTGTTTCTAATTGGAAATAATGCGTTTAGGTACAAAATATTACTGAAAGGGTAATACTGAAAAACTGAAGAGTTTTCAACAAGCTTTTAAATCAATCAACGTACAATGAAGATGATCTCTCTGATGTGATACCATGTATAAACACCTTGTTGGCTATAAACGGCTAGTGATATTCATTTGTAGATTTCAGCTTTCCACTGACTTCTGGCTCAGTTGTAAGAATGCTCTAAACCCATTGACTACAGAATTGTATAATTCCTGCAAACTTTGTGAAGGGACTACCCAGATCCAGTAGTCATTGTGCTCTTCTTGCTAAGACTGCAATGGCTAACTTTGTTGAGAATTTGAGTGAAATATTGCTGATTCAGCTTTTGCAATGCTCATTACTCTAGACCTTATAGGCAAAAACAGGAATCACCTTAATTTTGTAAGTTCATTGTTGTTGTATATTTCAAGATTAATGACCAGTTGGTCGCTTATGTCTCTATCGCAATGCACCATGCAAAACTTCAAACTCTTTCCACATAGACAGATCAACATTTTATTGTCTATGTTAAGGGAGAAACAAGAAGCTACATGTAGCATGACGTAGGAAGTAGAAAATAAAGCTCAGACCGTTTCATGCAATCAGCCCCTGGACATTACTGCTCTTAAAATATCTGAAAGTTATCCCTTAGCAGAGCTGCCTAGTCTCCCTGATCGAGCAGGAGACTCCCTGAAAATTAGCCGATTTTTTTAGTGAGAAATGTCAGATTTTCAGCAATCTCCCTGATTCATGCATTGATTTCCTCCAAATGTTGGATTGTATGTTAAAGAAGAAGATCTCCCTGATTTTATTGTAAAATCTCTGTGAAATATGAATTTTAATGTTGGCAGCTCTGCCTTTAGGTAGAAAAAAAACCCACTAAAATGCTTCCCAACCTTATCCTTCCTGCAGCATCTTGCCAAAGCATACCTGAATAAAGTGTACTATATTACAGCATAAGACTGCAACTAGTTTATCTGATTATGCATCCCTTAAGATATTCTTGCAAATCAATATCCGGATTAGAAATTGAAATGTTCTCATCAAGACAAATAAAAAGAGTGATTAAACCAGAGGCATTTCCAAATCCTCCAAACCCTCAGATACTTATCCGTAAGAGGCAATTTCGCTGGATTAATCCTCGCTACATTTATTGCCATGGTAACGAATCTCATCACCTTTTAGAGTCAATTCGTGGGAGTGTGATGGGAGAAATTACTCTTGTTTTCCTTTTAGCATGCTAGAAATGTAGCAATCTGCAGATAGAGGGATTTCACAATAATCTTAGAATTTAATAATTCTGATTAGTACTTATTTAAGTGCATCGTGATTAAAAGAGATAAAGTCTTGAAGTTAAATTATGGTGAGGAATACACACTGTAGCTTCTTGTCAATAATCATCACACTTCATAGTAATAAGAAAAACACAAAGTTGATTAATATCTTATGTAAATTAATAATAAAAGGAAAAACCCAGCAAAATTGTAAACAAAATTATCACAAAATATGAAAGACACAAACCTGTAGTCAATATGGTCATACAAATTCTATCAAAGAGAGGTCATGAATGCATAATATAAACAAATGTCAGCAATATTGGCTGATTTTTTTTTTGAATCTTGGGCATCTTTAGTGTTGAATACGGTAATTGATATTATTCATTGTATTATCTATCACTTATATCCTTGTAAAATGAGTGGGAAAGCCTCCTGGGAATTCCAAATTGCATGAATGATTGAGCATTTTCTTGTTATATGTGATTCAAATCAAGTCTAATTATCTAAGTGTACTTTGTCATGAGAAAAATATTAATGGTTAATTCTGATCAGGAATGACTCAGTCTAATTACATTTACCCTTCATTGTAGGCATTTTGAAATTGACAGTGAAAATTCTGAGTCTTCATATTGTTATTATAGAGTCAAGTGCTCTTGGCAAGATTGAACTTGTTTCTAGGGCTTTGAGCCAAGATTTGCTTGGCAATTGGATGTTGCAATGCAAGGGCTCTTTAATGGACATGAATAAAGGGATCTCTGACATGCGATTGCACACATACCAATCTTATAGAATATTTACAGGATTAAAACATATTAAAAAGAAAATGTTGATGCAGTTGCACTAGATATATTTTCATATGTTTTCATGACCAAAGGTATTAACCCCCCCCCCCAAAAAAAAAAAAAAATAGAAGTGAAAAATAAAGAAACTATCAAGTTATTAACCTGGGAGATAGTTATGAAATTTACAAAATTTACAAAAACAATTTGTACCAATATTCTGCTTCTGCAGAAGCTTTGTTAGAAGTAAATGTTTTTTATCGTACCTCATGATTTTTTATTCTTTATAATTGATCCCCTACCCACTTTTGTGCATTTTTGTTTTATAATGGTCTAATCTTATCATGATTTAGAAAGTGAAATTTAGACAGATGGCATTATTTAAATATAATTCCCCAAGAATGATTTTATTACTTAAAATACTTTGAGACTTGATAGTCAAGCACCAATCATTACTGATCACTTTAATATTCAATTCAATTTATTTCATTCAGATTAAAAAGTACATACATATAGGGTAAAAAAATATATAATATTTAAAAGAATGAGGAGACAGTTTGGAAGACAAGAGTCTTATTAGCTGCTGCCACGAGATATAGAGTACATACAATATACAATATTAAAACAAAAAACGAGGATGAATAATATATATTTAGTAGAGGTAAAAAAAAAGGTTATAGCAATAATGAATACAAACAAATAAACAAATTGAATACAAACAAATTATCTTATGATCAAGGACTTTTGAAATTTCATGATTGTTTACAAGTGTGACCAATTCCAAGTTCCTCGAGTTTCCTCCAACATTTCCCATGCAATGCCCAATTTATTCCGAAAGGCCATGAAGCCATTGTCAGAGCTGCCAAGTCTCCCTGATTGAGCAGGAGACTCCCTGAAAATTAGCTGATTTCTTAGTGAGAAATGTCAGATTTTCAGCAATCTCCCTGATTTATACATTGACTTCCTCCATTGGATTGTGTGAAGGATCTCCCTGATTTCATGTAAAATCTCCCTGAAATGTGAATTTTCAAGTTGGCAGCTCTGCATTGTCCCGCACCTCTACTTGTAGCATTGCTTATCCATTGAGTATTTCATCAGCTTGTAAGGACTGTCTGTGGGTATGCTTTATTTCAGCTCCCTTGGGTGGATTTGTCTTTATACTACACTACCTCAAGGCAACCCAAATGGGAAATTAGTCAAGGAAATTTACACACAGGTCAATGTCAAAGTTATACACAGTAGACCTGTTAACCTGAAATACTGTTTTATTGAAATTGAGAACAGATGATGATGCAATTCCAGATTATGAAATTGTCATCTTAAATTATCATTTTTATGACAACATTTTATGACAGATTTTATGACAAAATGTATTATTATTCACTTTTAAAGAAATCAGATGTGTGATATTGGGGAACACTTATATCTATTAATTTAGATAATATTGTGAGATATCATGTATCATGTTAACAATATAGAGATCAAAATTCTAATTTCCTTTTGAAAATCTGATGCATCATAGGCTTCATTGTTTTCACAGCTACGTGCATGAGTTCAAGAACTTCAGAAAAAAAAATATTGATTTTCGCTCACATCGCGTGACAACATTTACAGTTTCATTTCAAATTTTATTTCCATTTGCCTCAAGTTGGTTGACATTATATAAACCAAATCCATAGTATTGATTCCTGTACAAGCCAATATTTCAGCAAACAGATATTTTCGTGATTTTAGAGGCCAAGACCTTGAAATATGTGAAAATAAAACCAATACAAAAATGTCATTTTATACTGTACTATATATAAGATGCTATACATTTATGTGAAGGGAATATTTTTAAAGCATTTATCAAGATGTCCACATCTAATATAGATAACCATAACATTGCAAGGGGGATGTGTGCCTCTCTTGTATCAAAATACAACCTTGCTATAGTTTACTGCAAGGCAACGGAGGTATGAGAAAAGCAACAATTTACAAATTGTCTCTTAAGAGATAGATTGTTTCATGTCTCTTTGCTCATCTCTGTTGTATTGGAGTGACTCNTTGCAAAGAGGATGTGTGCCTCTCCCTTTATATCGAAATACAACTGGGCTATAGTTTACTGCAAGGCAACGGAGGTATGAGAAAAGCAACAATTTACAAATTGTCTCTTTAGAGATGGATTGTTTCATGTCTCTTTGCTCATCTTTGTTGTATCGGAGTGACTCATCTGGCTGTGTCGTTGAAAGGGATGAGGTCAAGTTGACATCATTCTCATCCCCATCCATTCCTCCTTGGCACTTCAGTCTCTTCAGTTCTTTTCTCTTCCCCCTCCCCTCCGATCTCCTCTCTTTTTCTTCTTTCTTTTCTCTTCTCTCTCTTCTCTCTCTTCTCTCTCAAGTTGACATCATTCTCTTCCTCATCCATTCCTCCTTGGCACTCTAGTCTTGTCAGTTCTTTTCTCTATCCCCCTCCCCTCAAATCTCTATTTTTCTTTTCTCTTCTTCTTTCATTTTCCAATCTCTATTTTTCAAGTTGAAAGCATTTTCCTCAACACTTCCATCCTTCTTCCCACTTCAGTATTGTTTTGATCGTCCTCTGTTCTCTTTCCACATCTCCCTCCCATCTTTTTATCTTTTTTTAAATTTTTTTCTTCTCTGTCCACATCTCCTCCCTTTTTCTTCTTTCTTTTCTCTCACTCTCCCTTTCTTCTCTCAAGTTGAAATCATTCTTCTACTCATCCATCTGTTCTTAGCACTTGGTTTCTTTTCATCTCACCTGCCCCATCTCCTCTCCGTTTTCTCTTATTTTTTTTTCTTATCTCTTACTTTCAAGTCTACATTATTCTCATCTTTTCTTCTCTTTCCATCCTCTCCCATCTCTCTCTTTTTCCTTTTTTCCTTTTCTCTTCCCTCTTTACTCTTTTAAGTTTATATCATCTTCCTCATCCATCTCTCCTTAGCATTTCAGTCTTATGTTGGTTATCTCCTTTTATTTTTCCACCTGCTCACTCACGTTGAACAAAATTGTCAAAGAGATTTCAGAAACTTGTAACCCTGAAATTACTCTTATTGTCGATAACACGGAATAAAGATTCATTTTCTGATTATTCACTGAATAGGTATGATATCTCCTTGAATAAGAGGGACGGTAGTTTCTTTGGTGTACTACTGGCTATTTGAAGGCTTCAATGGAAGTTATTTACTTCATCCAAATCATTTCCCTTCAGCTCACAGTACCTTAAGCAGCTTTTGATGCTGGATATATCCCGTTCAAATCTAGTTTTCAAAAGTGGCTTTCACTAAACTAGTTAGACCGATTCCTGGCCATGAAAAGCTACCTCGCGAGGTGGTTTCTAAACCAGTCCACTTTCGTGACCGCTTGTCCCTTTCAGACCTGCCACTGATTGAAGTTAGTCATCGTTGAATTATTTTCCATCAAAGTGGTTTAATGCCATACATGTAGATCTGAACGGGGTTATAAAGTACATGTAGTTACTGTTTCTCTCTGTTTTGGTTTCCTGTAGAAGGTGCCAACTTCACCCACACTCTTCCTCCATCTCTGCCCTAACCATGTGGGCGGGATTTTGAAGATGGATGGTTGGGCCTACAATAGGGTCCCTAGCCCCCAGCCTCTTCAAATTGTATTTTATCCATTCAGGACAGGAATTATCTCATAACAAATTCTGTCACAATATCTCCTTTGAATTTACAACAGTACAATTTCTTTTTAATTAAATCTTTACAACATTTCAATCAAATCGAATGTTGCCAAATTGACTTGCCATTATTGGAAGTGCAGTTAACAGGTGTTGCCAATTTTGGTGGAAACATGTGAATTTCTTGCTGCTTGACATATTGCCAATTTAAAGATTTTTGATAATTACAATTACTTTTTGCCCTCTTGAAAACTCTTTGCATCAAACTTTAATTTTTGTGAAGTCCTCTATTTGTGAACTTCTCTATTTTCCCTCATACCCTAGATAAAAACAACTTAAACTAAACACAAAGGCCTGTATTCTGATGTCAGGTTTAACTTAAACTAGAGTTTAAATCTTTGGTTTAAGTATGGGTAGCCCAAAGTGCCAAAACTTTATTTAAACTGTTTAATTCTTATGTTAACTGCTCTCTTTTCCCATGCTCTAATGAGTGTTACATGTGCTGGTGAATTAAAACCCGACTGTTATAGATTCAAGCCTCTTTTGGCTTTCCATACTTAAACCACAGATTTAAACTTGAGTTTAAGTTAAACCCGAGTCAGAATACGGGCTAAAATGTTGTTCGATTGTTCTTAAAGGGTTAACGGTTTCAATCTCTTACATCTATTTACTGACCCCATGGGAGCATTTAGCCAAAGGTCTCGTTATTTTATAGCCTAAATAAATGTCTTTGAGATGTCCCTACTTTTCCTGTATCTTTGACCCTACATTTGTACAGTTTCTGTTTTGTGTTATGAGTAATGGATTCGTAATTCACTTTACAAAGAAGTGTTGGGATTGTCTCATTACCTTTCAGGAAGGGATAATTGTTATTTTTACTTTCTTTCGATCTATCTCTCTCTCTCTCTCTCTCTTTCACTATGAATTTCACTATGAATTTAGGGCGTTGACTGTTAGTTTCAGATTTACATTCTCTGCTACTTTAAATTTACACAATCAGACATGAATACATCACTTCAAATAAACAGAATGACTGCCTGTCAAATCTGTTTTTAAATTATTTTTGTTAACTTTGACTTCAATAATTTTCAGTTCCAAATGGAAGGGAGATATTTTCCTCTTCTTTTTTGTATGTTTCACGATGAAACTGCAAACCCCCTTTTTAGACTTTTTTTTTTTAGACCTATCCCAGGATATATACACAAAGATGATGAAGGTTATACTGCAAAGAAATAAACACATTTCTATTTCAAGTGTTTTTCAGTGAGTTTCAAGCTGTGATATGGGGTTTATGAGTCCTCCAAAATAATGGATCTCATTTGCTTATGGAATTTGGAGTAATCTTAGCCATTACTCATTCTTATGTTTTTTTAACACATTTGAGTTTGCATTTTTTTTTCTTCAATATTTTCAACATTTAGTATTCTTAACACACAGTTCATCTTCACGTTTTATTTCAATTAACATACAGAGGGTCTGGTCATTTTCTACTTTATCACTTTGAATTTGAATTCTACATTTTCACCTTTTTTCATTGTAATTCAGATTTCCACCATACTTTTTAATTCAACACGTTTCATTTGGTATTCATGCCTATTTGGAATACATCAAAAGTTTGGGCGTTTACTCTAATGTTCATCTTTTTATTGGAGAAAATGCTTTGAGCATACAATATACTTACATGTATGTCTTAGAATGCCCACGCTTTCGTTTGCCCCTAATGAAGAGGTCCCTACTTGCAGAGCTGCCAACCTGTATGAAATCCTCTTTCTGTTTTAATCCTTTTATGCCTGCTTAGGGGGTACATTGTACAGTTTGATGTGCAGGTGACTGCCTGGCAGTGCAGATAATAATCTTAATAAAGCAAAGGATTCATAGTGCAGAGATGCCAACACTTTTGAATATCCAAGAGGATAAATTTAAATGTGAATCACCACATGTCCGGCAGAACCAAATCTTCTCTCACAAGAGAAAAAAACATGTGGTTATTGTTTTCATGCTTTCTCCCTGAGAAAATATTTGGTTCAGCTGTCTGGTGATTCACGTTTTAATTTCTATCCTCTGGAAGGTAGGCATCTCTGCTAGTGGTTAGCAGCCCTTATATTCATCCCCTAATGTTCAATTTCATTTCCCTTACCACAGGAGACAAGACAAGCAGAGCAAGCAGCTGTAACCGAGGCAACGACGATAGCCAGCACAAGTGCAGGACCATCAACCAGCACGGGTGCAGGGACTGCCAAGGCTCAGGGATCAAACGCACCCAACGCTCCTCCTCCACCCAGGTCAGTGGTCCCCTAGGATATTCCTATTGATCAATACTGAATAACAGGATATTTTTGCAGTGTCAATTTGTTGCGGATTTGCTAGTCCATGAACATATTCGCGGGGTATTAAATTGGCGGATACCTTCCATGAAAAAAGTACAATATCCCGACCTGACTAAAATGTTGTTTTTTCAAGAAACAGAATGGCCGGTATTCTGATAGCGAGGTTTAACTTAACCAAGGTCTAAGTCATTGTCATTTAGACTCTTTGTTTAACTTTTCAATAACCTGGGTCTAAATAACAATGACTTAGTCCCAGGTTAAGTTAAACCTTGCTATCAGAATACGGGCCAATATGATTACTGCTACATAGAAATGCGTTTGAATGCCAAAAAATATAGAGAATGACTGTATTATCACAATATATTCTGTAAATTATCATTAGAAACGCAAATATACATGCAATTGAAACATTGAAAACGGTATCTTACCACTACCTAATGCAGTATGTGAAGTACTGTGCATGTACATTTTCGTCATAAATTTTACGAATTATTTTCGTGGGTTTGCAATTTGACCGCGAAAAGCTCAAAAAATTACCCTGGCAAATAGTTTCCACTATGGTGATTCATATTTCAATTTATTTCCTCATGCGAGATCCAGACATGGTACACCTCACCGTACCCTCAAGAGTACGCCATTCTACCCAAGCTCTACCTCTGTGAGTTCTGTCTCAAGTACATGAAGTGCAAGATTATTCATTTAAATCACCCTTATCTATCTTATCCTTCCCAACAGGTCACCTTGCATCATTGAGTTTGGCCGGTACGAGATCCAAACATGGTACACCTCACCGTACCCTCAAGAGTACGCTATCCTACCGAAGCTCTACCTCTGTGAGTTCTGTCTCAAGTACATGAAGAGCAAGATCACCCATTTTAATCACTCTCTATCTTAATCCTTTCGTACAGGTCACCTTGCATCATTGAGTTTGGGCGGTACGAGATCCAGACATGGTACACCTCTCTGTACCCTCAAGAGTACGCTATCCTACCGAAGCTCTACCTCTGTGAGTTCTGTCTCGAGTATATGAAGAGCAAGATCATCCATTTTAATCATTCTCTATCTTAATCCTTTCATACAGGTCACCTTGCATCATTGAGTTTGGCCGGTACGAGATCCAGACATGGTACACCTCACCGTACTGTCAAGAGTATGCCAAGCTCTACCTCTGCGAGTTCTGTCTCAAGTACATGAAGAGCGAGAACCCTCATTTAAATCACTTTCTATCTTATTCTTTCATACAGGTCACCTTGCATCATTGAGTTTGGCCGGTACGAGATCCAGACATGGTACACCTCTCCGTACCCTCAAGAGTACGCCATTCTACCCAAGCTCTACCTCTGCGAGTTCTGTCTCAAGTACATGAAGAGCAAGAACATCCTCATCAGGCATAGGGTGAGTGTACATTACAAGAATGTCAACCAAAAACCAGATCTGAAAACCTAAATCCATTATTTTTATCAATGATATTCGCAGAGAGGTAATGCCCATTGGCCCCTCATATATGAGATCAATATCCAAAGAATAATTCTACTTTTCACATTTGATTAGCAGTTTTAAATACTGTGGATTTTTTTTTCTCAACACTTGAATGTACAGTTCTATATGTTGCTAAACAAAACATCTTTTTCATAGCAATCCTGCTAAAATGAATAACAAACTGCGATGCGATACCAGGAAAATTATTCCCTGATGTCAGTTCCCATTGGGCAATGATCTAACTGAGGGTCTGCAAGGGCATGAAATCAATACATATCCATGCAAATTTTACAATATTTGAGTTAGAAAATGCCCCAAAGGGGAGTCTCATGCATAATTTGAGATGGGGGTATGAGATGTGTTGATGTCCTTCGAAATCCAAGACCATTCATTCTGTTCCCTGTTTAAATCTGGCATTCCAGGTTCGATTATATAACTTTGAATAATCCAAAAACATGTCGTACTATTTCCTTGACCACCATTTTCAGGATAAATATGGCTGCCACTACCCTCTGAGAATGAGATATATTTGTACCTTGTATTTATGTGTCACGCTCCGGCAGCCCTCTCAAACCAACTGCAGGTCTTTTTATTTATTATTTTGCCTCATTCTTGTATGTTGTATATTTTACTTATACTGTAATTGTTTCGTTTTGAATTTGACAAATGAATGATAAAAATAATAGCAATGATAATGATAAATGGAGATGTGGAAGGGAACATCAGTAAAATGTACTGTCAGAATCTGTGCCTCTAACCAAGCTGTTCCTGGATCATAAATATTGAATCATGACAAAACTTGTTATACTTTTTCCTTCATCACCATTTTCAGGATAAATGCGGCTGGTACCACCCTCCTGCAAACGAGATTTACCGCAAGGGAGATCTGTCTGTGTTCGAGGTGGATGGGAACATCAGTAAAATCTACTGTCAGAACCTGTGCCTCTTGGCCAAGCTGTTCTTGGATCATAAAACCTTGTACTACGATGTGGAGCCTTTTCTTTTCTACGTCCTCACACTCAACGACAAGAAGGGATGCCATCTTGTTGGCTACTTTTCTAAGGTTTGTTTCCATCTCTAAAAATATATCTCGAAATTCTCTCAAAAGTATTATATATGGTGTCTTAGGGTTTTTCTTTTTAGTTGTTCCTATAGTAAACGAAGGGTTTTCCTGTATAATGCGACTGTTTGAACCATTTATGAAGTAAAGAGGAAGAACAAACATTTATATCCCATCAGCATTTTTTGCGCCTTCTTGCCAGCTTTTGAAGCACGTACAGAATTGGATGATGATTTTCCTAGATAGCTACGATAGATGATCTGATGTAAAAGAAACGTCTGTTGGTATTTTTTATCTACACTAAACTTTGTAATACTCACCAGCTAACCGTTTACGATGGGTTCAGGCAAGTTTTATTTAATGAAAGTTTTTACATTATCTGATTAGGATGTGAAAGTTTCAGTTACATAAATGTGTTGAAATTTTCCCCCCTCAGAAAACTATCCACTTTGATGAATTATTATTACCGTATTACATTGAACCTTCCCATTGAAAGAAGAAATGCTGAATTTTAGAGGACTGACATTGCTAATTGCTAAGTAATATTTCTATCCTACGGAGGCGTCGTAGTGTAGTGGTTTAGACTTTGGCCTTTCAACTAAAGGGTCGCAGGTTCGAATCCCACAAATGACATTAATTTCCTTCAGCAAGAAATTCATCAATATTGTGCTGCACTCGAACCAGGTGAAATGAATGGGTACCTGGTAGGAATATTCACTGAAATGCATTTTTACCCCTTAAAATGCAGCGAGCTAATTACAGCTGCACTGCTAAAGCCAGGGAAATTATGCTACATTGTAGAGCGCTTAAGGATGACTGATAAAGTTAGTGTTAGGCGCTATATAAGAATGAGTAATTATTATTATTATTGCTATGTTTCTTTTACAGGAGAAGCACTGACAACAGAGGTACAATGTCTCCTGTATCATGACCTTACCCATGTATCAGCGCAAAGGCTTTGGAAGGTTTCTCATAGACTTCAGTAAGTAAAGCTTTTTCATTCAAACCAACTCTGAAAACAAGTTTGTTCAGAAATCAAGAATATGTAATTTCCTTTACACATTTTTCTTTGTGTGGTCCATATTTGGGAAAGTACATACTATAGGGTTATCTGACCTAGATTCATTTCTTATCTTGTCAACTATCCTGAAAAGTTAACATAAAGAGGAGGGGGGGGGGATCAATTTTTATTTTTAGTAATTTGCAAGGATTTTAGTTGTTTGAATTCAAGTTTTGATTGATGAGTGTTACAAGTTCTTGGGAAAGCAGACCATCCAGGCATTATAAAATTAGAAGGAAAAATCTGATTATCTATCATTCTCATGTTTCTCTAGATTTTTAGCATTTTGCTCAGTTACATTTTACTATCATTTCAGCACTGTCACCCCTCTTATTCAGTCTGAAAGGATGAGGGGATCTAGATAGACCAGTTGAAAGTTCTTTGTCATGAAGGATGTTTAGCGAAAGTGATTTTAACGAATTTAATATAAATGTAAGCATGTTTATGCCATTGAGTCGTGGCTTACGCCTGTAATCAAGCTGTTTGGGACAGTCATAAATTGACCTGTGTTGGTCGCGGTTCATTTCCTGGTCCTCCTTTTTTCTTTCTTCTTCTACTGGCGTAAATATTCAAATTTGAATGATACATGCCGTAAAGCCAAATATATATATCTCTCTCTCATGATTTACTATTGCTAATATTCTCTTAAATAGGTTACCTCCTGTCAAGAAGAGAAGGGCAGACGGGAACCCCTGAGAAACCGCTCTCTGATCTCGGGAAGGTTAGCTACTCCGCCTACTGGAGAAGTGTCATACTGGAATACCTACACAGGAATCGAGACTCCAAGAAGCTCACCATCAAAGGTAAAAACAATCATTCTTTTGTCAATAAACTGAGATTTTCCCCTCAAACATAGAGGTTGGGAATGCTTTAAGGTCAAAGGAAAGTGAACTGGTGTAGTGAACATTTTCGGCAATTATACTTCCCCCAAACTACCACCTGCAATTTAAAATGAATCACGAAGAAGCCAATCTTAAAAAGGGGGAAGTGATCTACTCTGCTTACTGGAGAAGTGTCATCTTTGAACCTCTACAGACTCCAAGAAACTCACCATCATAGGTAAAAGGGGACACTGAATGGTCAATGAAATAATTTTTCTTGCTTTCAATGGTGTAGAATTAGGGTAAATGTCAAGTCAAAGAAATGTCAGCAAAGTTAAGCTCAATGACTTACTGAAGCAATGTCATCCAATGTCATGAAGAATTTCATTGATACTTTGTCTTGCTGTTTATAGGAAAATATTTACTAACTCATAATATCTTTCATGTCATTGTATTTTGGTTTTTTCTACAGCCATCAGTAGATCAACTGGAATGTGCCCTCATGACATCGCAGCTACTCTTACCAGCCTTCGCATGATGAAAAGACAAGGAGACAAGTAAGAAATCTGTTGTCAGACAACAATTCAATTGTAAAGTGAAACTTAGCCGTGAGGAATAATGAGAGATAGATAACTATTGGCAGTATTTTTATAGAATCACATGTCATACTGGGGTCTATTTACATCTTGATTTCCAAATATAATATCAAAATTTCTCCCTATTTATCATGTGATAATATATTGACTTTATTTGAATGTGCAGATGGTTTCGATCATTTCATTTTTAAGAAATTACTGCCATAATTAAGTATTGGTGAGGAGATGAAAATGAGTGCACAATGTAAAATATACAAGAAATACCTATAACATTGAAATGTCATTAATCTACAGATCTCTTTTTTTAGTTTTAAAGCATTAGCGGCAGGTATTTAAATTCCAGAAACGGAAATAGTTAGGTTTATAGATCTTCAATATTTGCTTCATGGGACAAAGAATAACAAAATGCTATCTTCTGTCTCTATAGGGTTGTCCTTAGAATACGGAAGAAGCTGATCGCACGTCACCTGACCAAGCTGCAGCAGAGCAAGACAAAGAGGCTAGAAGTGGACAGTGATTCACTCAGATGGTCACCCCTAGCGGTCAGTGGACTGGCTGTCTTGGAAGAGGAGAGAGAGGCAAAGAGAGAGGTAGGTTTATGTTGTGTTGTGTGGTGGTGGTGTTGGGTATTTATGTTGTATTAGTGTGAAGAATGGTGGAGATGGTGATACCAATAATGGAGGTGATGGCAATAATGATGATGATGATGTTGGTGGTGGTGATGATCATGGTGAAGATGATCATAATCATGATGATGTTTAGGATGATGTAAAGCTTTCAGCACCATGAGCACCGATAAGGTGGACCTGTGCGCTATACAATTAGCCACCATTATTATTATTATTATTATTATTATGTTGATTACTAGTGATAGTGACGGTTGTGTGGTGGTGATGGTGGGGGTAGTTTTGGTGGGGATGTTGATGATGATGACGATGACGATGATGATGATGATGATGATGATGATGATGGTGATGATGATGATGATGATGATGATGATGATGATGATACTACCGATGATGTTTAGGGTGGTAATGGTGGTTGTGTGGTGGTGGTAGTTTTGATGGGGTGTGTTGGTGATGGCGATGATGAAAATGAGGATAATGATGATGATGATGATGATGATGATGATGATGATGATGGCAATACTGATTGATGAACCAAAAACAACTGTTGGTAATCTCTTTATAATTTCACACAAAAGGTTCAAAAGATGGGTGCTCTGGTGAGCGATCTTGAACGAGAGAGACGCCAAGGGTCACTATCTCCCCGCATCTCTTCTCCTAACAAGCTGACAGTCACCAGAGATGTCTTTGCAAGAGATGCAGCCGATGCCAGTCCGGTCAAGACGAAGGTGAAAAAGAAAAAGGTAAGTTGCTTCATCTTGAATGGAGG
>BQKZ01000770.1:92034-109037 GCA_036244855.1 Temnopleurus reevesii
ATATACCAGAAGGCTGGTCACTGCTTTGCGCAAGCGTAAAATTGAAGCCGTACAATATGGCTTAATATTGTACGGCTTAAAACTCTCATATAGATAATAATTCTTATTATTCCAATGATTAAAAAAAAGAGGAAGATTTTATGTAAATGTAGTTTTATATCCGTCACAACTTAAGAAAAAAACCACACTTGCCATAAACCCTCACAAAAAAGGATTATGAAAATGCAGTTCACAGTGGCAGCATAATTGATATGAGTTCATACACAGATTACAGAAATCACATAATTATTATGAATGAGCTGCACACTCTCCCTGAGCCGCCATCCCTTCCACCTCCCTCTTCAGCCCGCCCGTATTGCATGCAATAATGGTATTCATGGAGTGGGAGCAGAGAGCAGAGAGCTATTTTCATAGCTGAAGTTTTTGGAATTCCAGTACAATTGTATAGCCCATTTGAATGATGGTACACATATCATATAAGGTTGGGATGGCTATAATTCATAGAATGCGTGTCCATTTTCGTGTTCCTTCAATGAAATGTTGTATGAGGAGAATAATTCTTATCAGAAAAAGGTTCCTATCATTTTCTTTCTTCGTCTGGAGGCAATACCATGAATTTGTCATGTCCGTCAGGCTTACCGTGAATTTTCTTGAAATTACTTGAAATTTTATTTGTACATCACAGATGATATCTGTCTCATGTGCATTGGATTTCAATGAATTTTAATGAATAGCTGTAAAGAGATTCATTTTGGGGGGCATCATGGATGTGACATTTGTGTGGATTTGCCCTTCTGTTATTGCGACTTGTATTCTTCAATTTCTTGCAATGTGTAGACCTGCCCGAGTTAAATCATATATTTAGTACAGTAGAACCTTGTTCAAATAAAGTCATTTAGACCAGAACAAGGGGTCCTTGTTATGTCGGGGCCAAAAATACAATACCTGCCTATATGGTTTATATCAGGGAGCATTCTGGGATATAGTTCTAGTTCACAGCGGTGCACACATTGTATACCCTGCACAAAGTCACTTCCATACTAGAAAAACAACCCACAATGCTCTCCGATATATGTACATGTACAACCGTAAAGGCACGTATAGAATACAAAGAGATTGAACCATGATAATCAATTGGTTATGTGTCAATATGAGGTGCTACTGCATTGATGTTGGTTTACTTTTAGATAGCAGAATTCTATGCTTTGTGGTATGAGAACAATCTATTTAGAAAGTATTGTACATTATTCTTTGATTATGTACCTCGCAGTTCAAGCTTCATTCGTTTGAAAAGGAGTCTGCCTTTGATTGTCTACCTCCATCTCTCACGAAGGAGGTGAGAGCATGCCAGCACACTTGTGAATCTCCTGTGTTCACCCAATACACCAGTGTCAGACTTGCCTGCCCAATATTGTATTCGTTCAGTGTAGTTTCCCCCTTTACTCCATGATAGCGTAGTTAGTTTTGTGGTTGAGTTATTCTGTGGGTTTGTGCAATTTTATTAATATTTTTGCGGCACCCAAGAAGTCCAAATCCATTTTTTTTCCAAAAAGTGGAAATATGATGCAAGAATTTACCTCCATGCCTTACGGAGGGGATGAGAGCAAGCAAACACACTTGTGAATCTCCTGTATTGACCCATGCATCAATGTCAGACTTGCCTGCACAATATCGTATTTGATCTTTGTATTCTCCCCTTTTACTCCATAATAGCGTAGTTAGATTTGTTGTTGGGTTATTCTGTGGGTTTGGGTATTTTTATGCCTCCGCCACCGTAAGGTGGTGCCGGAGGCATTATGTTTTCGGGTTGTCCGTCCGTCCGTGCGTCCGTGTGTCCGTGCGTGCGTGCGTGCGTGTGTGCGTCCGTGCGTCCGTCCGGACCTTGTTACCGCGATAAGTTCAGAACTGCTGGACGGATTTTGACCAAACTTGGCTCAAGTATGTATAACCATGTGAGGAAGAACTGATGAGATTTTGGGTTCATGAGGTCAAAGGTGGCAGTGCCCATAATTTGTAAAATGTATTTGATTTCTGATGGCATGGAACAGGCCGTACATACCTTTCTGATTGCGTGATGGCGGAGGCATAAATTTTGACCGTGCTTTTGACCGTGTGCGGTCGAGGATTCATCTAGTTGTTATTATTTTTGCGGCACCCAAGAAGTCCAAATCCATTTTTTTTTCAAAACGTGGAAATATGATGCAAGAATTTACCTCCATGCCTTACGAAGGGGATGAGAGCATGCGAACGCACTTGTGAATCTCCTGTATTGACCCATACATCAATGTCAGACTTGCCTGCACAATATTGTATTTGTTCTTTGTATTCTCCCCTTTTACTCCATAATAGCGTAGTTAGATTTGTTGTTGGGTTATTCTGTGGGTTTAGGTCATTTTATTATTTTTGCGGCACCCAAGAAGTCCAAATCCATTTTTTTTTCAAAACGTGGAAATGTGATGCAATAATTTACCTCCAACTCTTGTGAAGGGGATGAGAGCATGCAAACACACTTGTGAATCTCCCGTGTTCACCCAATGCACTGCTGTCAGAATGGCCATAGCTCTGTGACTTGGCAAATTCCTAACTTTTAAATTTGTTTCTGTTTTTGTTTTTTTTCAAATTTTCACAGTTTGTTCATCTGATTTTTCTTCGTTCAATGAGAGCACAAAAATATCAGAGGATGGATTCCCTTTAATTTACGACCCAAACTTTACACTTTTCCGCATGTAGTTTTGATTCCAGTAGTGCACGTTGTTCCTCAGATTTTAGATGGTTTTCATTTGAACTTGTTATGTTATTTCGGTTCAGTTTTAGTTTATTTTATTTTCATTTCCAATCAAATCAAAATATAGTGAAAAAATTACAAAGTTCCAAACATTACAAAGTTCCAAATCAATCAAGATACATAAATAAATTCATACATTAAAAGTAAACATGTGGTATAATAGTAGGATATATATCGACAACAGAAATAATGATAGGACTGGAACACTATATACCTACATATAGGAACACTATATACCTACAATATTTATGTCAATTGTAGTTTAGATGAAGTTAACCTATCTTGAGTGGTCACTAGTATCATGCCCTTTTTGAGGATATTATGTTGTGTTAACCTGTCTATAGTATTATGCCTTTATGAGGAAAGTGTGTTTTGTGAACCTGTCTACAATGGCAATTGGCAGGGCAGAGATAAATCCTGGGCAGTGTTTCTGCAAAGTACGAAAGACTTTAAGAACAACTAAAAAAGACTGGAATATGTTATTGAGTGATATACTTGTGAGATTCTTGAATATTCAACACAAGGACTGTTACCAGTTTTTCTAGAAGTCATTCTTAAAGTCATTCTTATCTTGATGAAACCCTGCCCAGGTCCATCAAAGCCCAGTGCTTGGCGTGGATATGGAAATGCTGTGGCTGTGTGCCAAATAAAAAGCTTTCTCCTTGAATATTCACTTTTCAGTATCATTTGTATGACTGTCTGTAGCTCTCCTGTATCATTTATGTGGTTAGGATGATAGTAGGATGCAGAATTTCTCCTACCCAACTTTTTTCTATCTTTATCTTTGCCTTTTTAAAAATTTATTTGTTGATGAGATTGATTTGACATTGCACATCCTTATTTACTCCTATGTAGTACCTAGCAGATATGACGACAATTCGGGAGTATGCTTGAGAAGAGAAATTACAATAAAAAAAAACAAATTAAGTATTGTTTATTTCAAAGAGAAAGCATGATAACAAGAATTGTACACTATGTCATTCATTTGTTGTGTGAGCTTTGAATTTGCATAAAAATATTCTGTAACTATTGTCATTGCTGTATTAGACGTACCTGTAGTGTTAGTATTTTGCAACAATTCTAACAAGTGTATCTGATTATAGCTGAACATTTAGCTTGCTTCTTTCATTTTATATTTGGTATTATCCCTTGTAGAAATTACCTAGCAGGGAATGATTTTACTTTTCACATTCGATTATCACTTCAGACATTGAGGAAATATTTTCAATGGTCTATTGTACAGTTCTATGTGAAAAAGTTCCTAAACAAGACATACTTTGTACAGCAATCCTGCTAAAATGCAGAGCAAAGTGCGATGCGGTACCAGGAAAATTATCTCCTGCTTAGTATCACAGGCAGTATTTGTGCTATCTAGAGTTCTACTTTCTAGAATTCACCGTATGTTTTAGGCACAAAATGTTGGTTCTAAGAAAGATCTTATTACGTAAAATCCACAAAGCAATGCAGTTCTATTGCCAATTCATGCAATTTGTATTTTTGGTTTGTTCTCTGTTGTTAGAAGGCAATTTACATATTTTTTGTATGCAGTTTTCAACACTTACCTCTCCATTTGTATGTGATAAAGTTGCTAAACAAAATATCTTTTGCCTAGCAATTATGCCAAAATGTGTAGCAAATAGCGATGCGATACCAGGAAAATTATTTTCTTGAACACCTATGCTTGATTTCAACAATGTTTTGGTTTTCCAGTTGAAAACTGAAAAATAGAAACTTAATTCAGTTGCAAGCTGTTTCTCAGCCATGGAAAAATTCTTGTCTAGGCATGGGTGGGTTTTCATGTAGTCCTGTTCCTTAAGTCCCGGAAGGAACACGATTCACCCCGACTCGTTGTTCTGAGGCAGTTAACTGTGAATTAAAAAAAGAGTCGAGGTGAATCGTGTTGCTTCCGGGGCACTATGTGACCGGGGGATTAGTCTATGGACCTTGTAATGGAATTCCTGAAATTAATCCCAATTATATATTTTGTCTCAGAATTTTGTCTCATACCAAGAAGAACTTCTTCTTGTGTGTGATGGCAACAAGTTTATTCTAGTACTTTTTTAATCAAGTTTCGAAGGCTGAGCAATGTACTTGAAAATAGTCTTTACTCATGTTTCATCCAAAACAAGCTGGAGAAGCCCGATATCGACCTTAGGCCCCAGGTATACATCCAGTCTTAATTATAGTTTCACATCCCATCAAAGAGCATGTCAATCAGGAATATTTGTATTTGGTAACAATCACAAAATTGTAGTGTTTTATTTCTCTATAACAGGCAAAAAAAAAAAGATGAAGAAAAATAGGTCCTTCATGTTGACCCCTGGTCTCACTTTTAATTCTTTCCTATTCTTCATTCATCACTTCACTTGACATTGATCATTATCATATCTTCTGCTTCTAGGTCCATAACCGACAGAAGAAGGTGCGGAAGAGAAGACGGAAGATCCCTGTCCTGCAGTCCGTGGCCGACGATCCCATCTCTAGGAAGAAGAAAGCCATCACCACGGCGACGACCACCACCACCACCACGGCAATGGATTCAGATTCTGACGAGGACCAACCGAAGCTTTTTATCGCGGAGGGAAGTGGTCAGCCCAAGACGACCCCTGTGAGGGCGGGCTCCAAGAAGAAGCTGAAATCACCGTTGAAGAACAAGAAGACTTCAAAGGTAAGATGAGAGAATGAGAGACTGGGATATTGGGTTTTAAAGTTGGATATTTCTACCAGGCGTGGAGAAGAGTGAAACTAAGCTTCACCATATAAAATACATTACCATGGTTGAGTTTCATAATCCTCTTTGTAGAGGTATTCATGAATCCACGCATGACTTTTAACTCTTTCTGAAATGCTTACGCAATATAATAGATATTTGAAGAAACCCTGTGATATTATAGATACACCCTGCTTGTTCACGTTATACGGGAAATATCACCCTTCTGGTTCCTTATTTCATGAGGCCGCAGGCCGAATGTAGTATGGAACCAGAACGGTGATAATTCCAGTATTACATAAGAACAAGCAGGGTGCAACGATTTTATCTCTTAAAGTGTAAACATGAAAGTGTAAACGTTGAACTGATGTGCGCTTGTATGCGCGCGCCTTGCAGTTTTCCAAGTGATACAGGTCTATATCACTTGATTGAAATTACAACTGCGCATGCCCACAACGATCGTAAAAATGATAGTAAAGATAAAAAACAACAGCATCTACAAAAAAAAAACAAGTGATACAGGATCATATTACTTGTTTCATCTTGAAAACGAAATAAAAGAGACAATACAGGATTATCTCTCAGAAGAATTGACCAATAAGCTTGCAGGATTTATCAAAATTACAGCTCACTAAGCGATAAGAGACTGGCTACTAAAATTATAAATAACACTTATGATTGAGCAGCAGTGATTAAGAATTCAAAGATGTAGTCCGGAATTAATTTCTAATTTTTATTTTCTCATTCTATGATCAGATGAAGAAAGGACCAGGGCTTGGGCGAAAGAAACTGGGCAAGTCAAAGTTGAAGCTGCCGCTGAAAGGACTCAAATCCAAGGAAGTGTTATCCAAAGACAAATTGCCAACACCGAGCAGCAAGGGGTCCAAGAAAGGAAATGGTAAGTTTCTCATACAAATTTATTTTTGTCTGCAAAATCAGGCAGAGGTGTCATTTAGCTCACTCACACTATCAGGATGATTTTGAACAAAAACCAAAAAACATGTGACAAGTTAGCTTTTTCTAATTGCCAAATTTAAATTTCTCAGGCCTTTGTTTTCTCTCTTTGCAACATTTTTTTTCCCTTCAACTTTTCTTTGATATTAGCATTGACCAGTTGTGATGAACTTTGTAGTTTTTATATAAAATACAATGACATATTAAATTATTTTTCAAGATGCAATCACATGAATTTTTCAAATGTTTAAAATGTACCTTTTAAAAGATATTGCAGAAATGAATTCTAATCAATTTCTCACTTATCTTGATTGCTTTACAGCCAAGGGAGGAAAGGGCAAACTCGCTGTCAAACCAAAACTTGTACCTGAAATAAATGGTGGCTTTACAAGTTCGGACAGTGACTTTCTACCGCCTAAACCTCCAGCCCGGATAGGCCGCCCTCCTAAAGCGAAGACTACCCTCCCAGTGAGGAGCACCCAGCCCGGCAAGGGATCCACTCAGAGTACTGGCTCCACCCCCAGCACATCCACCACAAGAGGGCATCCAAAAAACGGAGAGCCCGCTACCCCCATAGATCAAAGGCGAGGGTGGCCTAGGGGGCTTCAGCGGGCGAAACAACCAGAAGACGGGCCACCCACCGTCAAGAAGCGCCGGAAGAGGAGAAAACGTGTTCCTCTGTGGGAACGCAAGAAAAAACCAAAGCCTAAACCCAAACCGAAACCTCTCACCCCACCTCCGCCATCACTTCAAGCAGCTGTGCCAAAAAGTGCGACACCTTCAAGCACCCCGAGTGCCAAACCTCTACCCCTCGGACCTGTGCTTGATTCTGACGATACAACCTCGTCCTCGGACGAAGCAGACTTTGCCAGACTTCTCAGTCTCACCAAACAGGTGGTCAGACCAAAGAAAAAATTGCCACCGAAGCAAGTGAGAACTAAGCCCCTCCAGTTGAGTGTATCAATAGATTTTAGCAGTTCCTCGGACAGTGATAGTGATAACGATCTTGAAATCAGGACCAAAGTGTTGGAGAGATCATTGGAGAAAAGAAAGAATAGCTTAACAAACAGTGTAAAATCTGCAGAGGAAAGTGTTGTCCAGATGGCATCGAAAGATGCAATTGCTGCTGCTCCAGCAACATCCCCAAGAACTAAAAGCTCTGAGGCTTTCGTGAATGGCCTCAATTGCTCAAGTAGTAGCAGCTCAGACAGCAGTAGTGAAAGCGATGACAATGAGAAATCTAAAACCATGGTTGAAACATCCCCAAAGACTGAGAATGCACGATGGAATAACTGTAATACTGAGAATAAATGGGAAGAGGAGAAGCCCAGTACCACGAAAGATATTGATTCTGATTCTGACGCAGAGATGGATGTAGATGAGGAGGAGATAGAGAAAGGAAGGGAAGCAGACACTGAGTTAAGTAGCGATGATGAACCTGCTGAAAACAGCGATGATGAGAGTGATGATGATCATAGAAAGACGTCAGAACAGGATATCCCCACAGACTTAAGATTGAGGAAAGACGATCAAATAGATCGAAGGACTCCTCGTAAAGACACACATCAGACAGAGGCTTCGGTTGATGCTTTGAGTGATCATGGAAGCGAAGAAAGTGATGAGAAAACAGACATTGACGATACTTTTGATAATCACAGTACTGATAACAGGTTGGCACCTGATGTGGAAACCCCTGCCACGCCCATTCCTAATATACCCCAAGAAAGCAGCTGTACTAGATCTAGACTCTCATTTACATCGTCATCTTCATCTTCATCATCGTCAGACAGTGAAAAGGAAGATGTTAGAAGGGTCGAGGAAGTTATAAGGGTTGAAGAAGTGCAGGAACGCTCATCTGCAGAAGAGGATGACCATCCTGAAAGTGAGTTAGATGCTGTTAGTCATCCCACCTATGCCAAAGTGGATTCTCCTGCATTGAGTCACACAAGCCCCTTCATGGAGCACTATGAGGAGGATCCACATAGTAGTCCTTCGAGCCCGAAAGCAGCTGAGTCTACAGAACATCAGGAAGAAAACTTTCCACTCAGTGTTCGGAGAGAAACCTTAGAGGATGAGGATGATGTAGATGATGGTGTTCTTTCACCTCAATCACCTGCTCAAAGTAGAGATGATCCAGAGAACTTGAAAGAGCATAGCTTCGGAAGCCACAGTGACCACGGCATTGAGGATACAGAAGACCCTTGCACCCCCCAAGGAAGTACGTTTGAGACTTTTGAAGGAGACCATAGTGACTCCACTAACAGAGAAATGATAGACTTTGAAGAACCCAAAGGTGTTGCTCCAACGGAAGCAGAGGATATGGAAACAGCTGAAGCAATAGAATCCATAATGGAGATGGACTCTCAGGGTAGGAGATCGCCAGAGTGCATGGCAGATAGTGACGAACCAGAGCAGTTTCATCAATCCAACTCTGAACCTGATTTCTCAAATTTCAGTGGCAGCGACACACATGAGATCCGGTCTAGGACTAGTGACATGGATATCCTGGGAATGAATCAACAAACAATGGTACCGCCATCATCAGTAGAGGCACCTGCAGTTGATGTTGCCTCAGC
Organism: Temnopleurus reevesii; assembly: GCA_036244855.1. Taxonomy (NCBI): domain Eukaryota; kingdom Metazoa; phylum Echinodermata; class Echinoidea; order Temnopleuroida; family Temnopleuridae; genus Temnopleurus; species Temnopleurus reevesii. The sequence goes on from BQKZ01000770.1 coordinate 101,060, forward strand.
AATGGATACACCGCAGTCGATGGATACGTCACCAATGTGCATGAATGCTGGATTGTTCTCCGTGGAAGGGCCCAACAATGTGGACAACCAGGAGGTTGCAGAGAGACCCTTGATGGATATCCCCAGTACCATGCCAACGCCACAGTCAATGGAACCTGTATCTGCTATGGATACCATTCCACCTCTTGAAAGCACCCAAACCATGGACTCGACACCGCAGATGATGGAGAGTGTACCAGCAGTCATGGACCATCCACCTCAGATGATGCCCATGCAACAGCCGGTGATGGAGCAGCCATCGCAACCACCAGTTGTCAGTTCCACGCCTCCTCGGATGGAGCCCCACGTGGCCCAGCACAATGAATCTCAACAAATGGACACAAATATTCACCTTGAACCACAGCAGCAGCAGCATCTAGAGACGCCGCAAGCTCCTCTGATTGAATCACAGCAACCTCAGATGATCAGCTCGCAGGAGCAGATGCCCCAGCAGCAGCAGATGCACCACCAGAACATGCCTCAATGCCAAACCAGCATGCAGCCTCCAATCAGTGGCAACACCCATGAGAACATGCAGTCGATGGGCATGCAGGAATACGGACAATCCGGTGACATGGCCCAGCATGGCATGCAGCAGATTGGGTACCAGTCGTGTAGCAATCCAGTGAGGATGTACAGGAATTCCTGCATGGAGATCGCTGATCACCATGGTCTAGAGCAAGCTGATATGATGGCCAACCCTGGTATGCCTGGAATGAGAGGCATGGGGAATCTGAGTAGCCCTCAGATGCAGCACAATCTTAATAGTCCCCATGCAGATATTTGCAGTACTAACATTGGCCCACAACAAGGTCAACACCAGCAACAACCGCAACAACAACAACAGCAGCAACAACAGCAACAACAGCAACAGCAACAACAGTCACAACATCAACAGCAGCATCAACATCAGCAGCAACCACAACAGCAGCAACAACAAGGGTACAGTCCCAAGCAGACCAGCCCTCCTGGGAGACCCGGGATGGGCCAGCCAGTACCAAGTATCAGCCCTCAGATGAGCTCCCTCAATAGTCCACAGCTGGGCAAAATGAACAGTCCGCACCAGATCACCAATCTACAGAGTCCACAGGTCTGCAGCCCGGCCATGGGTGGGGCCATGTGCAGTCCTGCAATGGCCAACACCAACAACCCACTCTGCAGCCCAGGTCTCAATAACAACCAGGTGTGTAGCCCCGTGATGAACGTGTCGGCATGCAGTCCTGCACTGAACAACAACCAAGTCTGCAGCCCGGTTTACACCCAGACGTGCAGTCCAGCGAGAAGCACAGGTCCAGCTTGCAGCCCGGCGATGACTTATCCTCCAGTCAAGAGCCCTGTGATTACCTCTGCTCCGGTATGCAGTCCTCAGATGCGTAGCCCACAGGTCTGCTCACCGATGGGACAGCATGGCACTGGATGTGCCATGAAGCCACCGCTGGGATCACCTACAGGACACAATGGCAATAATTCCAATAACAATGTAATGTTTGGTGCTGGAGCCCAACAAGCCCAGAACAAGAGGGGTTCCACCAGTAGCCTGGCCAAACTTCAGAAGCTGACCAATGATATTTTGCCAAATAATCCAATAACAGTCCCGAGGTCTCCCAAACCTACAGCCAACCTCACACCACCACAGAATCCTACTCCACCCCCTGTGCAGACGCCACCAGTGCAGAACACCCAGGTGCATATGCCGAGGAACGTCACTCCTCCTGTTTCTCAGACACACCGACAGACTCCTCAGCGTAGGATGTCAATGCCTCCAGTGGAACATGTACAGCAGCAACAAACGCAACACCAGCAGCAACAGGCCCAACACCAGCAGCAACAAGCACCACACCAGCAGCAACCAGTACCACACCAGCAGCAACCCCAGCAACATCAGCCACAGCCACAACAACATCAGCAGCAGCCACAACAACACCAACCACAGGCTCAGCAACACCCACAGCAACAGCAACAACAACCTAGTTTGAAGACAGCAAGTGTTCACCAACATGTGGTAGATCACAGAGTTCCACAACAGGCAGGAGATCACAGAACACATCAAGGTTCAGAGATTACGAGTCAACATAGACCTGATATGCAGCAGCAGCATGGGATGGAGTCCATGCACAGTTCTGGAGCAATTCAACATCAAGTTCAACAGCAACAGCAACATAAGCAGCAGCAGCAACATCAACCGCAACATCAGCATCAACAGCATCAACCACAACCACAACAACAACATCAACATCAGAGGCAAGAAATGATGCAGCAGCAGCAACAGCAGAGGCAAGGTGTAATGACTCCACACAGACAACGGCATGATTCCATGACATCTCACATGCAGGAGACTAGTATGCCAAGTCACATGCAGCAGGAACCCATGCACCAGCACCACCAGGACACCACCATGGCAGGCACCATGCGACCTGAGATGATGAACCCTCACATGCAGCATGATCCTATGATGGCTCACAGACCAGAGAGTGTTGCAGGGCATATCCCTGATGCTAGAAGGGACACATCAACGCCACTTGGCCCGGACGCAATGGTACAACACATGCAGGTGCAGGAAGCCATGAGAAGGGAGACGGCAACACCCCATCGGCAGGATCCAATGGCCCATAGCATGCAGGAGACGATGGGTTCACGTCGTCAAGAGACCATGACGCCACACTTGCAGGACCCGATGGCTGTCCAGAGACACGATACCACCACTCCGCACAGAGAAGATGCCATGACGCCTCACATCATGGACAACATGGCACCTCAGAGGCACGATGCGATGGCAAGGCAAGCGTCGATGACACCGCATCTTCAGGAGCCTGTCACGCAACCAAGACAGGATACTCGAACTCCGCACCGGCAGCAGGGTACATTCCAACAACAACGTCAAGAAACCATGACTCCTCGCAGGCAAGAATCATCTGGAGGAAGGAATGAAGCGATGGTCTCACATGTCCAGAGCGGAACGCAATCCTTGAGGCAGGAGCGACGCGCGATGCAGCAGCAGCAACGTGCAGCAGCAGCTGCTGCAGCCGCTGCTGCAGCTGAACAGCTACATCAGCAGCAGATCCCTCAACAGCAAAGCCACTCTAACCAGATGAACCCAGCAATTTCTTTCCAACATCATCAGCAACAGCAGCAGCAGCAACAACAGCAGCAGCACTATGGCCAGCACCTCCCACCTCATCTGCAGCAGCCAATCGGCAGTGGCAGAATTCCATCCGCAGCAGATGCTGCTGCAGCTGCTGCCATGCAAATGCATCATTCCACCAACTATAAACCCTACGGTCACTTCCAGGGGCACCCAACCCACAGCCCCAGCAGTCCTCACCCGAACATGATGCCAGCGGCCGTCCAGCAACACTGCAATGCCGCTAGGCCATACAACTACTTCTCTTCTCCGCGGCATCCCAGCGCCCCCATCAACGGCTACATGCAGGCCAGGATGATGCCTAACAGTTACCATGCAAGCGGGACACCAGGGTTCATGGAGCAGCCCAGTATGCAGATGCAGATGGAGATGCACATGGCAGCGTCCCGACAGCAGCACAACCAGCCGGGAATGTATCCCAACTACCACCGCGTCATGAAACCATCCATGGGGAGCCAGCCCATGATGAGAAGATGATACTTCCTCCCATAAAATGCAATGAAGAAGATTTTACAATGTATGTGTTGAACAATAAATAATACTAAAGAGGTTGCATGTGCTATAAAGGCATAGTTATTATTCAGGACATAAACTATCGTAGGCCAAACTTTTTTTTTCAAATTGCCAATATTAAATTATTGTATATTGTAATATCAAAATGAAATCCCCCCCTGTCAGTAAATATGCAAAACATTACTAAATTGCATGAAAGAGAAATACTGTGTACCTTTAGTTACATTGATATTATCTTTCTAATGCAATCTTTGGCTTCTCTCTCTCTCTAACATGAAAGATAAATAAAAATGTTTTTTTTTAGTTTGGGTAGTAGAACTACATTTTACAAAAGAAAAACATTAATGGACATGTATCTTTAATTATCAGAAAAGATAATATCCCTTGTACATGTAAGATGATCAGATTTGATAAATTTATGGTGTCAGAAAAGACAGTATTAGAATAAAAAGTTCTTTTATTTGTACTCTATTTTGTATATGAAATTGATCTTCTTAATGTCATTATGCAAACAGATAAAGATTAAGCAAATGATACTGGATAGACATTTACTATATAATGAATAAGTCTGAACGAAACTTGAAACATCTATGTTCAATTCCTAAGTTACCTTATGTTAAATATAAAGTTTTTAGTCGGGACTTTCATTTCCAGAGAAATATTAAGAAGGAAACTGTGTAGAGTTTTAGGAGATTGACTTCTGATTCAAAAGCGTAGTCATTTCTGCTTGTATTATCTCAGGTAGTTTGCATATTGATTGTAATTCATTTATACCCTGTAATCGGCACAGATTGTAACAATATTATTGGTACATGTGATTAAGTTACATGTATGATGACGATAGAATTTGTAATAAGGTCTGTAATTTTCTAAAAATTTTGGTTCAGTAGTTATATTTGGCGCATGCTGATTAACTTCAACTTGCAATTGGTCATAACTTTCAAGCAACGCCCTCTATATAGTGTTCGAAGTTAGTTTCTTGTTATTAAGTCATTTTGACTTATTGGAAAATACTTTTACAGAATCCTCATTTTACATGAATTCATGATCAATTTACATTTCAATGCACTTTATATATCAATATTTTCGCTAATGATTTTCAGCATCTATAGATTAGATAATATTGTTCATGTCCAATTATCCTTGAATGGATTTTCAGTTTTTATACTCTTTAAAATTAGTGTAAAATAAAATCACATGCATGCAATGTCAGTGTTAATGAGATATTGCAGTATACTGTACAGTACTCCTACGCTATGAGCAGAAGAGACAAACGACTGAGACAGACTGAGACACAACTTCCATTCACAATAGCCCTATGCCCAAAGAAGAATTATCCTTCCTTCTTATTCTGCAGATAAATTGAGATTGCATCACTTCAGTGAATAGAAGGGAAGCTACTATCTGTTGTTATCATGAAGCTATTGTGAAGGCTTTGATGAAGGTTTTTTTTTTTTTAAACTTTGTCCCAATCGTTTGTCGCTTCTGTTCACAGCGCTTTTCAAAGTTCTTTTGTTATGACTCCGCCCAATTCCTTGAACTTTGTGCACCCATTTGTGCATCTAACTATAATTAGGTCTGTACCCAATGATTTAGGACATACATGTTTGTGTTGTATGCTTCTGGTCGAAGTGATTTAAACGCGTGATTTTTGTCTTAAACAGTGCTCATTGCCAAATTGATTACATCCCTTGAGCGCTGTTTGCAACTTTACGATGCAGGCTCTGCCCATGTTCCTCAAATGTTAGACATCACTGTGAATGAACATAATACCAAATTGTGATTCAAACCCTGCTCCTTCAAAAGTTTCTCTCATTGCCCCAATGTGCATGAGGATAGACATTTAAAAGTGAACAATTTTACAGCTGACCCAAATATTCCTTGTGAGAGAAAGCATAGAAATGCTAGCCACATGCTCAGCCATTCACTTTAGACATGATCATAATACAGTCAAATCTCGTTTTAAAGAGCACTGACATAACGAACTCTCGTTATAACAAGGTAATTTTCTTGGTCCCTTCTATTTGTATTTAATTGTATTTTGACCCTGATATAACAAGGTTTCAATATAAAGAGGTAATTCCTCTGGTCCCAACGACCTCGTTTTAACGAGGTAAAACGAGGTCGAGGTTAGACAGTAATAATAATAATGATGATACAGGGATTTATCAAGCGCAATTACTGTATCAAATATATTCAACTGCGCTAGTATTTATGAATTGTCTAAGTGTACATGGTTGGGAAATTTGCAAAAAGAAATGTTTAATTAAGATTTGAAGATATTTCAGGATGGAGAGTTCCTAATTTGCATTTTCAGATGATTCTCAAGTTTTTAAGCTGCTATGGCAACGCACGGTCGCCTGATAATTACTGTGCCTATGTAAAAATTCACCTCATACATATTCCTAAAAAGCTGGCAACTCTGCATAGAACATAGTTACATCTCTAATGATGATAAAAATACTTCATTGCTGAAAATTTATTTACTACTATTGTCAATTGTTTGCACCACTTTTATATTTTTATTACGTTTTATATAATGCGTCATTACCTGTGAAAGAGAGTTTTCAATTTTAGAATGTGGGTCTTGCACAATGAGGACATTGTAATTCTATCAAACACAACAACAAAAACATTGTGTCAATGAGTATTACTTGATTTTATTGCCATATCTAATTGTTACTTTCGATGTCTCATTTTCTTTTTACATTAAATATGATAGTTATTTAGTTTCAAGCTGAAATTACAGAATTTAAGATTTTTCATGTCAAATGTGGAAAGGAATATTTATGCTAAGTATCAAGTATATGACAGATGCAGATGAGGACACCCATTTGTTGTTTTTTCATTTTTTTAATACTTGCCCATCGAAATCCGAGCAAAATGCATACTTACTCCTTAGAAAAGTAGACTTTTATTCAGCTTTTGTGCATCTTGCCTAGCTGCTATAATTTTCCCTCGTAAAAAGTAGCATATTTTCCAGCCCCAAGTTCTGCTTTTATCTTTTCTTTATACAACTCTGGCTGAAGGGCATTTTTCCTTCTTATTTTTTAATATTATAAAGTAAGTTTACTCTTACAAATGTTTGAAATGAGTTTCAGCACCCTATTGACCAATCAAAATGTGATGTTTTTGATGATGAATTAATTGACAGTTATTTTTTTAATTCAATGCTCTATTTGTCGATGTGCAAGAAATAATTGGATAAAAAAAGAAGAAAAACAAGGGTGGATGTATTATATATTACATATTTTTTTGCCCATTTACTATGTGGCGTAAAGAAAAATATATATATATATAAACATATATATCTATTGAACTGTATAAATTGAAATTCTGTGGATGTATGTATTGCTTTTAGTTTATCTCTTGTGACAAAATGAATTGATTTAGGGGAGGCATTAACTGTACATAGGATATGACTGATTTGATATGAAAACAAAAAGATGGGGATTGCTTTTGAGATATATATGTAGGTTCGTATTTATGAATTTCTGTTTTGATATAAACCAATGTAGAAAATGACAGAAGTGTATTTTTGGACTTTTGATTGAGCAGTGAATATGGTTGGATGTACATTTACCCATGTATATAATGTATAAAGCGGAGAATAGACTATATACGCCTGACAGGTTGTGTTATACATTATCGAGTATTAGGGAAGTTGATTGTGTGATGTGAAGCATATTCATTACTACATGGTAAAAAATTTCTGTTTTATCTCTCTATCTCACTTGAAATAATTTAAAACCAATGCAAAGCATTGGTGTATTCTGTATTTATAATGTTTTGAAGGATTGATTTGGGACATTTATTTGATTCGATGAGCAAGTTTCCTTTTAAACACTATTTCTCTGTGTGATGTTTTTCTTGTACTTTTCGCTCTTGAAGGAGACTATCCCCCATGCATTATTTGTTCAGATCAAAAGCAGAATGCTTTTATGTGCAGGTGAAAGAAAGAACCCATTTAGCTACCACCCTGCGAAAATGTATTTTACTTGTGCGTCATTCACTTTCTGTGTATAACTTTGTATTTTAGACAGTACAAGTCAATCACTTGTGTTCCGTTTTAACTTCAGTTTCTTTTTCTTTTCTAGCAAGAAAGTGTGCGAATAATTAATTATAACCATACATTCTTTAGCTTCAGCGACTGATGTGTACAGACTGTTCATGTAAACTTGTATATAGAAAAAGAAATAAATTAAGATGTTGAGCTAATTTTCTTTCCTCATACTCCTCAAGCTGACTGATGAGTTGTTGATTTGAGTGTTTGATTGTGTCACT
>BQKZ01000770.1:142324-154281 GCA_036244855.1 Temnopleurus reevesii
TTTGCCATTGTGCGTTTTACAAAATGCATGAATTTTTAAATATTCGGAAAGTGGTCTTTTAGGCGGAAAATCTGGTTGGTTACCCAAGAACAAAAGTAGCGGAGTGTCGATTTACCTATACACATATATGCAAAAGTAGTAATCTTTGGAACACTGGGACACGGATCGTCTTGGACAGGGTTACAAGATACCGGTCCACAGAATTCTGCGTCAGTACAAATCAGTGATATAAGCTGGAGGAGCAGGGCGCTTGAAGCTTCAAATGCACTGTCGTTTGGATCGCAGGTAGTAGCGTCCGCTGGCTCAATGGACACGCTGATGATTGTTAGGAGTCTAGTCACATCACCCCCTCTACAGTCTACAAGTGTTTCCTGAGATTCGTCGCTTCGGCAGACTAGAGTTTCTGAAAATATCAGGGCAAGAATAATGGAACAGAATAATGGAACAAAGAAATGTATTTTTTTGTGTATAGCTACCCATAATGCGGTTATGATACATATGTCGTTAATTAAAATGGGTGTACAATATCATCGAATACACAGAGATAGGATCTTTACTACACAGTCAACTCTTCCATGACCTTTGACCTGCCATTTGTTTTACACGGGTGGCGTAATTGTGATAGGTGTAGTAGGCCATGGGGAGATTTTGGAGGGTCATTGTAATATGCATGAGTTTGTGATGTCATGCAGACGTTAAATACAGCTCCGTGATTGGGAAAGTGTTGAAATGTTTTATGCATGAGCTCATACATAGACAATATTTTGCCGTCCCACAATTCACTACGATATTCAGCCAAGATCTGAAAAAAAATGGCAATCTGAGTGAGGCGCGATGAATCCACTTTTTAAGCCCAACAACGAGAACAAATATTCGTGATCGCCATTCCTTGTGAAAGTGTTCCATCGGCAGCTCCAGTAGTAGGAGAATATACTACATGGGATTTATACACCAGACTGAGCTATTGCGTTAAAACGTTAGTCATGGACTTACTTTGTCAATTTCCATTGTCATTTCTGCTCACACCAAATGTAGCTTTGAGCAGGTAGTCTAATTACATTTACAGCGAGCAGGAAGGTAAAAGAAAGATCAGTAAAAGTAACAAATACTCTCATGACTATGGAGGTTTTGAATTCATTCGGCATAGTAACAGTCGACCAGGAGTACAGATCAGACTTTGTGCGCAACTGTGCATTGTTACGTCACACCGTTGATAAATCTGTGAAGAACTCTTGTCCATTGCCCAATCTATGACAAGCATTTCTCGAGTTTCTCATTTGCTCACTGATCAGTGACGAACCCACAAACGAGCGTTTACCTCGATTGTTTATGACATTGTGATGTCATCTGGAAGTAGGCGATTGAAATCGAGAATGGTTTTGGGAGTAAAATGAGAGCAATGAGACGTGTTGTCATTGATTGACCTTTACTTCCGGTCGACCTTGTCTGTGACAAATAAAATCAAAACCTCCATAATACAACCATAATAACCACACCTACCTATTAATTATGCACTCAGTTGCAGAACAGGTGTTGTACACGCCTACACACACTAAGAAATTAGGGTACAGTTAGGGTCCAAAATCACGCAAAGTCACTGATTTGAACCCCGGCATCCCGCCGGCATCCTCATTATACCCTATGAGGTTCAAAATTAATCCCATGTGATGAAAGCTGGTACGAAGGGTACAACGTTGTACCCTCCCGATTTGAAACTAGTGCAGAATGCAGACCCCACTCTCTATACGTGATCGGAAATGAATGCTGATTTTGTTCTTATTTTACCTTTAGGAACTCTATTTCATACGTAATAGATTTAATTTATTACTATGTTTTTTATTCCGTTGATCCTTACAAGATTCGGAAAAAAAAAAAACATTAATACATCGATGTTTTGAATAAAGTTTATAAATAGCAGACTAGAAAAGGAACACGTCTTAACCAATGGCGAGCGAGCGAGGCGACAGTGGCTGACCAATCAGGTGGCACTATTTCACGAACAAAGAGGGTCGGTATCGAGGGTCGATATTGACTGAGGCGCCGTGGCGTGCGCCTGAAATCCATCTGTTCGGGACAGTCATATAGACTTGGGTTCGTTCCTGCCTGTGGGTTCGAAACCAGGTCGCATACCGTCTTTCGGGTGGAGACGTTAAGATGGCGACCCTCTTTCTCTCTTCTTCTTCTGGCGTAAATATTCAGAATTGAATGATACACGCCTCTAAACTACATCCTTTCCTTTCCTTTTTTGCCAAACGCCAAAGATCTCATTTTGTACCCGAATGGTACCATTTTGCATCCCTGTGGTACAAATGTGTTCCAATAGGGTACAAACTAATACCCTTGGTTGGGGTACAAATTGCACCTCACATTTAGGGTTCAAACTCGTACCCCATAGGGTTCACCCGGTGTTACATGGGATTGTACCCCTAGGGGTGCAGAGTTGTACCCTAATTTCTTAGTGTGCATGGGGCTTTTAACATAAAACCAATTTGCAATCAGTCGCAAACTTTAGTACATGAGGTCCGATAGATTAATCAATCGTACGATCGATTGCAAAGTTTTATGTAACGGGGCTGCTTTACTAAAAAGCTGGAAAATCGGAAGAGCAGATTTGAAAAATGAAGCAAATTGGAAAATGAAAAAGAAAGTTATTTGACTTATTTCAATTATATAACTCAACAATGATGTTTATCATGCAAATTGGCAACGTCTATCTGGTCATGTTTTATGATGTATATGTACTTGTCTGCATTCTGCTTCCGTCTTCAATTTTTACCCTTGTATGCAAAAAAATCGTCAATAAGTTCATTTTGTGCCGATACATTCATTTTCAATGTTGTTATAAACAATTTCTATTCATAGCTTAAAATGGATTCTTAAGAACAATGTCCGGCCGGCGAGATTCGTCCGACAGAGGTGGGATGCGGCTGGGACATGACGTAGCTAGCCGTGACAGCCAAACTGGGGGGGGGGGGGGGGATATTTTCCTGAGAGAGAAGCCCAATTTGAAGGTGACAAGGCATATGTTCATTTTAGTTTCATTAATCATGACTTTGTATTTGTTTTATTCTTTAAAGAATTGAAAATGTTTGTATGATTTTATTTGATTTAATTGTCATCCGGGCAATTTCAAATTCTGCCACCTTCAGAAGAAATCGCAATACTTACATTTCGCTCTAATGGCCTAACTGTTAAGATATTTGTCCTCACTATCAATTGTAAAGCACCCTTTTTGTATTCAGCGCTATATAAATATATTACAATCATTATTACCATTATCATCGTTATCATTATAACTATCATTATTAAAGAGCAAATTATACAGTGAGAACCGGGTCTACGCCAGAAAAATGTAGCTTCAATTCAAATATGCACAGAATTGAAGTAAAACAAAAAAGAAGGAAGTAATAAAGAATTACCTTGTACAGTGTATTCACCAGTGCATATCTTGCTGAGGACACCGTCAGACATGGTGGCAACAATCTCATGGACACCTATAGGCACGACACTTCCACTGGACAAGCCCCCAACTGTCACGGTCACTGTAACATCGCCGTAGAATTTGTAAAGGCGAAATTGTGCCATTAAAGGAAAGTCATTCATCCCTAAGTTGTGAGTGAAGGTATGCGACTGGTCTTGAGCAACGGTCACTGTCTCGTCCAAGTTTGGACAATGCGCTGGTATCTCAGTCACTTTGGGGAAAGAATCAGATGGAAAAATGAAAGCAACATTTAGTTTACATTAATGAGTATATCTGCAAGGTGGCCATTTTTTTTAAATATTTGTCATCATTAAAGGGGAACCAATCCTTGGGATTGTAGTGCTCTCATTGAAAGAAGGAAAATTAGATGAACAAACTGTACAAATTTGAGCAAAATTGGACTTCCCGTTCAAACGTTACGAATTGTCAGATTCACAGAAATGTGGCGATCCCTGCCGCTGATGACACACATTGGCATAATCTGTTACGTCATGTACGACAGCTCCTCATTCACTCTGTATAAAAAATCTCTAATTTTCTTCTCTTTTTATGGAAAAGTTAAAACAAATGTTGGTTTTCCGCTTTGGTCTAGCATTCCTTAATCGATTCTGCATGTTTGTTTTTAGAAGACTGATGTTGAGTCCCTACTCTAAATTTCATATTAATCAACTCTCAAAAATTCTATTTAATTATACAATTTAAGACAATCTAAATGAAGAGTTGTCCGACATGACGTCACATATTCTGTCGATTTTGCCGATCGCGCGGATCCCCATCAGCAGCTATGATTGTCATTTCTCTGTGAACTTGAAAATTCATAACTTTTGAACAGATTGCCTAATTTCGCTCAATTTTTGATAGTTTGTTCATCTTTATTGATTGAGAACATGGCAATCATAGTTGTTAGTTCCCCTTTACCAAATGAACTCAAACGAAAAAAAACCCCCCGAAAACATTAATAAATCCCCGATTAAAGCTCTAAAACCCAAATAAAGGTTTGGTAAAAGCGAATATTTTCATCGCCAAAATTTGTCTTCAAATCTATANTTATTCTTTAAAGAATTGAAAATGTTTGTATAATTTTATTTGATTTAATTGTCATCCGGGCAATTTCAAATTCTGCCACCTTCAGAAGAAATTGCAATACTTACATTTCGCTCTTATGGCCTAACTGTTAAGATATTTGTCCTCACTATCAATTGTAAAGCACCCTTTTTGTATTCAGCGCTATATAAATATATTACAATCATTATTACCATTATCATTGTTATCATTATAACTATCATTATTAGCAAATTATGCAGTGAGAACCGGGTCTACGCCAGAAAAATGTAGCTTCAATTCAAATATGCACAGAATTGAAGTAAAACAAAAAGAAGGAAGTAATAAAGAATTACCTTGTACAGTGTATTCACCAGTGCATGTCTTGCTGAGGACACCGTCAGACATGGTAGCAACAATCTCATGGACACCTATGGGTACGACACTTCCACTGGACAAGCCCCCAACTGTCACGATCACTGTAACATCGCCGTAGAATTTGTAATGGGCAAATTGTGCCATTATAGGAAAGTCATTCATCCCTAAGTTGTGAGTGAAGGTATGCGACTGGTCTTGAGCAACGGTCACTGTCTCGTCCAAGTTTGGACAATGCGCTGGTATCTCAGTCACTTTGGGGAAAGAATCAGATGGAAAAAAATGAAAGCAGCATTTAGTTTACATTAATGAGTATATCTGCAAGTGGCCATTTTTTATATTTATCATCATTAAAGGGGAACCAATCCTTGGGATTGTAGTGCTCTCATTGAAAGAAGGAAAATTACATGAACAAACTGTACAAATTTGAGCAAAATTGGACTTCCCGTTCAAACGTTACGAATTGTCAGATTCACAGAAATGTGGCGATCCCTGCCGCTGATGACACACATTGGCATAATCTGTTACGTCATGTACGACAGCTCCTCATTCCCTCTGTATACAAAATCTCTAATTTTCTTCTCTTTTTACGGAAAAGTTTTTAAAAAAATGTTGGCTTTCCGCTTTGGTCTAACATTACTTAATCGATTCTGCATGTTTGTTTGTTTTTAGAAGAATGATGTTGAATCCCTACTCTAAAATGCTAAATTTCACATTTATTTTAATCAATTTTCTAAAATTCTATTTACAATTTAAATGAAGAGTTGTCCAACATAACGTCACATATTCTGTCGATTTTGCCGATCGCACGGATCCCCATCAGCAGCTGTGATCGTCATATCTCTGTGAATTTGAAAATTCATAACTTTTGAACGGATTGTGTAATTTTGTTCAAATTTTCATAGTTTGTTCATATTTTTTTAATGAGAACATGACAATCATAGTTGTTAGTTCCCATTTACCAAATGAACTTAAAGGGGAACAAATCCCTGCAATTATCGTGCTTTCATTGAACAAAGTAAAATCAGATGAACAAACCGTGAAAATTTGAGCAAATTCGAACAATCCGCTCAAAAGTTATGACTTTTCAAAGTCACGGAGATTTGACAATCACTGTCGCTCATGGGGATCTGTGCGATCGGCAAGACGGAGGGAATCTGTGACGTCATGTCTGACAACTCCTCATTCACTTTGTACATAGAATATTTAAAAATTGATCAATGCATAATTTAGAGTAAGGTTGGGGCATGAATCTTTTTAAAATTCACGCAGAATCGATACAGAAATGCTATACCCCGACTGAAAATTAAAGATGGACCCCTCGGAAGAACCGGGCCATTTTGATAATGGCTCTGAAATGGACAATCCGTCAGATATTCATTTTATTCCTCCTGCTTTCATGTTGTATATATTTGTTTTGTATTTTTTTTTATTGAGTATCGGAAATAAAATCAATCAATGAATCAATCAAAATTGGCATTTTATTGACTCTTCCGGAAAAAAGGGAGAAGAAGTGGAGTTTTGCGTAAATAGTGAATGAGGAGTTGTCCCACATGACGTCACAGATTTGCCGATCTCGCAAATCCTCATGAGCGGCAGTGATCGTCATATCTCTGTGATTTTGAAAATTCAAAACTTTTGAACGCGTTGTCCGATTTTACTCAAATTTTCACAGTTTGTTCGTGTTATTTTTCTTCATATCATGAGAGCAGGATAATCCAGGGGTTGGTTTCTCTTTAAACGAAAAAAAAATGCAAACATTAATAAATCCCCGATTAAAGCTCTAAAACCCAAATAAAGGTTTGGTAAAAGCGAATATTTTCATCGCCAAAATTTGTCTTCAAATCTATATAAAGTGAAATATGATATCATGAACATGTTCCACATAATATTTTGCAAAAATGAACGAGATTTTGAAAAGCTATAACCTAAATTGTGCAAAAAATTTCATTGTCGTGTCCCCTGTCACTAATTCAATATTTTCTTTTTTGATAAAGGACAACATCTCATGCACAGAATTGAATGAAAATTTCAGAATGTTATTGTTGTGTATACCTTTTTATCATTCCCAAAGATTGACATTTCTTAATCTTTACCATCTTTACCAAAGCTATACTTTCAAAAGAATTGGTTCGTAAATTGGTTCGCTTTTACGTATGATTCAATTCAATTCAATTCATTTATTTTCACTTCATCAGAAATGATGCTCGTAAAGCAATCTTTGCTTTTTATCAATTTATTCAGCAAGTAGATATAACCATATCACTGCTGCAAGCGTGTCGGAAAGAGTGCTGGTGATTCCNCCAACATGGAGAACTCTGCATTCACTTTGCGCACAGAATTTCGCATGTTGTTCCTCATAACAGAAAAGTAGACGATGAATCACCCAGAAATGCATGTAGAATCAATATGTCCATATTACGCTTGAAGAGAAGAGTAAAATTTTGTCCACTTTTCAAGAAAAAAAAAAGAAGAAAACCAGTAATTCTGTAAGCAAAGTGAATAGAGAGTTTAGATAATTCGTTGGTCTACATGTTGACTGCCAAATAATCGAATAAGGCTTGCTGGTCAGAAAATATGGAAATACTCGTTATTCCGAAGGTTCGATGATCCAATTGAATATGACACATTTTTACGGATATTTAACAATCGGAAAATGAAAAAAAAAATAATCCGAAAACGACTAAGAATCATTGATCTGGGCGTGAACATTTGTAGTGTTCGGATGGATGAACCTATTTCTATTTGGACACTCACAGAATAATCTCCGGGATTATGAACACTCTTCATAATCGATTATGATAGTTTTTGAAAATTGAATCTTATTCAATTTGTGGACTGTCGACACATCGAGACAATGAACATCATTTCATTTTACATATTAAAGAACCTTTGGAATAAAGATTCTTGATTCATTTTCGTAATAACGAGCCCTCCGGAAAAACGATCCTAGAAAATATTCGGAGTAATTATAAATTGTTGGAATAACGAGCTACAATCTCCTCGTCGAGATTATATCCATTTCGAAATTTATAGACGGTNAACATTAATAAATCCCCGATTAAAGCTCTAAAACCCAAATAAAGGTTTGGTAAAAGCGAATATTTTCATCGCCAAAATTTGTCTTCAAATCTATATAAAGTGAAATATGATATCATGAACATGTTCCACATAATATTTTGCAAAAATGAACGAGATTTTGAAAAGCTATAATCTAAATTGTGCAAAATATTTCATTGTCGTGTCCCCTGTCACTAATTCAATATTTTTTTTTGATAAAGGACAACATCTCATGCAAAAGAATTGAATGAAAATTTCAGAATGTTATTGTTGTGTATACTTTTTTATCATTCCCAAAGATTGACATTTCTTAATCTTTACCAAAGCTATACTTGGGCTTCAAAGCCCAAGTACAGTTTTGGTAAAAGCGAATATAGTCATCGCCCAATTTTGTCTTCAAATCTATATAAAAGGAGACATAGTATCATGAAAATGTCGCACAAAAAATTGTGCGAAAATAATAATTGAACAAGTTTTGGAAAAGTTATAACATAAAATGTGCAAAAGTTTTAAGTGTCGTGTCTCCTGACACTAATTCAATATTTTCATTTTAGATAAAGGACAATATCTCATGCACAGAATTGGATGAACAATTCAGGATTTAATCTTTGTGTATTTATCTTTATCATGCCTCTGTCAAATCTCGGAACTAACTTTTTATATTCCCGATAACAAGCAAAATATTGTTTTAACCAAGAGAGGGCGCTGAATATGATTTAATGGTAAAATTCACATTTTCAAAAGAATTGGTTCGTAAATTGGTTTGCTTTTACGTATGATGCTCGTAAAACAGTCCTTGCTTTTTATCATTTTATTCAGCAAGTAGATATAACCATATCACTGCTGCAAGCGTGTCGGAAAGAGTTCTGGCGAATCCTCATTTGAAAAATTATATTAATATTCTTGTTTTTTTCTATGCAGTAAATTCATTCATGTTCCAAGTGAAATAGAAATTCTCAACGTTACCATCACAGATAATGCCAAAGTTGCCAACCCAAGCATCCCATCAAAGGTATAGATTAATATTTGAGTTTGTTCATCTTGTTATATTTTTCCTTTACTGACAGCACATCAATGTCTGGGTAAGGTTCCTCTTTGACTGTAAACAATAGTCAGACACACTTAACCTTAACTGTGACGTTGCATACAAAAGTCGGCATAGTTAAAGGGGAACTGCACTCAGACATTGATGTGCTCTCAGTGGATGGCGACAAATACAATGATCAATCTGTGGAAATTTCATCAAAATCCGAAAATCCATTCAAAAGTTATGATATTTCTAATTTTTAATTTACACCCCTCATGGGTTCCTTAAATTGGCAACCAACGACACAAAATGGCTGCCAACTTGGAGAACTCTCCATTCACTTTGTGCACAGAATTTCGCATTTTGTTCCTTAATGCATTGTAATGCATTGTAGACTCAATATGTCCATAATATGCTTGAAGAGAAAAGTAAGATTTTGTCCACTTTTCAAGAAAAAAAATGAGGAAAGCCGGTAATTCTGTGTGCAAAGGGAATGGAGAGTTTAGATAATTCATTGGTTTTACATGTTGACTGCTATATAATCGAATATTAAAGTTTGCTAGTCAGAAAATATTGAAAGATTCGTAATTCCAAAGGTTCGATGATCCAATTGAATATGGCACATTTTTACGGATATTTAACAATCGGAAAATGAAAAAAAAAGTTTTTTTAATCCGCAAACGACTAAAAATCATTAATCTGGGCGTGAACATTTGGAGTGTTCGGATTCATGAACCTATTCTTATTTGGACAAAATAATTTTGTGGATAACGAACACTCTTCATAATCGGTTATAATAACTTTTTTTTGAAACTTGAATCTTATTCAATTTGTGGACAGTCTACACATCGAAACAATAAATATCATTTTATTTACAGATTAAAAAACCTTCGGATTAAAGATTCTTGATTCATTTTCGGAATAACGAGCCCTCCGGAAAAAACGATCCCAGCAAATATTCAGAGTAATTATAATCTGTTGGAATAATGAGCTACAATCTCCCCGTCGAGAGTATATCTATTTCGAAATTTAAAGACGGTGGATTGTGGAGGGTAGAAGACGAGTGCGCATCTGATANAAGGAAATTCTGTTATGCCAGGCAAGCTCACTGAAAGTAAATTTCTTTAGTATAAACAGATGATTTGAACACTGAATTGTTTATCACAATGCTTACTAAAATATTGAAAATCTATCACGCATTTTTTTCCAACATAACGTATTTTATTCACCAAAGATTGAATTAGTTGAAGGTTTCATGAATATTTCCCTCACCATTGAGAATGATATCAATGGATATTGTCGAAATATCTGTTCTGAACAAAATGGCAGCCCCCTTGTAATGTGATAGCAGACGATAACCTGTCTATGATATTGGGAAATTTACACTTTTTCTAATTCATTGTAGAGCTTGATCCAGTTCAATTAATATAGAATTGTGACACCTTTCTTATAGGTACATATTATCATCTAGGGGTTATTCCCCTTTTATAATGCATTGTAATGCATTGTAGACTCAATATGTCCATAATATGCTTGAAGAGAAAAGTAAGATTTTGTCCACTTTTCAAGAAAAAAAAATGAGGAAAGCCGGTAATTCTGTGTGCAAAGTGAATAGAGAGTTTAGATAATTCATTGGTTTTACATGTTGACTGCTATATAATCGAATATTAAAGTTTGCTAGTCAGAAAATATTGAAAGATTCGTTATTCCAAAGGTTCGATGATCCAATTGAATATAGCACATTTTTACGGATATTTAACAATCGGAAAATGAAAAAAAAAATTTCTAAAAATCATTAATATATGCGTGAACATTTGGAGTGTTCGGATTCATGAACCTATTCTTATTTGGACAAAATAATTTTGTGGATAACGAACACTCTTCATAATCGGTTATAATAACTTTTTTTTGAAACTTGAATCTTATTCAATTTGTGGACAGTCTACACATCGAAACAATAAATATCATTTTATTTACAGATTAAAAAACCTTCGGATTAAAGATTCTTGATTCATTTTCGGAATAACGAGCCCTCCGGAAAAAACGATCCCAGCAAATATTCAGAGTAATTATAATCTGTTGGAATAACGAGCTACAATCTCCTCGTCGAGATTATATCTATTTCGAAATTTATAGACGGTGGATTGTAGACGGTAGAAGACGAGTGCGCATCTGATCTGCGCATTAGGAAATGCGCAGATCAGTTGCGCGCTTGTCAGTTTAACGAGCACTCGTTTTCTACCTTACACAAGCCGCCGTCTGGAGATTTAGAAAGCCCACTATCAACAAATCTCAAGTTAAAGGAAGAGCCTTTCCAAAGACAATATTCGTTTTTTTTTCTTTCTTTTAAGCTGGAAAAAGTCGTGAGCAGAACAAACAAGTGTTTGAAGAAAATCGGACGAGGAAAAAAAATTATGAGTTTCAGAGATTAAAGAAGAACGAGCAAGAATGATCAGTAAAAAATTTCAAGGATGTTACCTAATGGATGACATCAAGGGTGCACTGTTAGCTAAAGTTTTCTTTATATTTATGGTGTAAAATTCATAATTTGTAAAGAAAGTTTATATGAATGTACACATACAATTAGGGAATCTACATATCTATCATGGAGATGCCATTTAGTTAAAGTTTAAGAAAACCATATTTAGTAGAAAACTTAACATGTTATTACATTGACATTGATATAGTTAATGGTCAGGTGTGTACCTATATGACGTCATAAATAACCAATTTGTCTAAATGTTTGAACATTCATAACTTTCATATCAGTGGTTGGTTTTCCTCTAAACTTTTTTTTTATTGGATGTGTGCTGATCTGATTGTTTATTTATTTGAACATATTTACAGAGGATAAAAAACACGATCAGCGTACAACTGTTTTACGTCATGGTCCTCCTGGGACACAACACATAATATATACACAGTAACATATAACTTTGTCTTGTTGAAGAAATATTACTTTGGGGAAGACTC
>BQKZ01000771.1:23283-44151 GCA_036244855.1 Temnopleurus reevesii
AAAAAAAAAAAAAAAAAAAAAAAATGAGCGAAAGAGGGGGAAAGAGGAAAAGAGAGTGATATATTAAACACTTTCAGTTTTACAAAAAATTGACTCAGATGCCAAGAAATCGCATTCAAGCATACTCGATTTTCATTTTTTTTTCTTTCATTGGATACATCCCATTCCTATTTACCGTAGCGTGCTGGCGGCTCCAGACCCTTGAGTTACGCAGACGTATCGTTAAATATGCAAATTTTATGTCATAAAGAGCCGGTGTTCGAGCGGTAAAATAAAACATTCCCACTATTTCTTATTTATTTATTTTTTTCTTTTTGCTATTGAGTGGTCGGTTTTGACATTCGACTTTTGAAAATGTGGCCTCAGACGATCACCGGAAAAGGCATATGCCCCGATCCCCCCCTCCCACACACACTTAAATTTTAGACTGTATATTTTTTCTCCCCATTTCTCCAAATTTTGGGCTCTAATATACATGAAAGTTTTTTTTTCAGAATTGTTAATCAAATTCTTGACCAAGATACTGTATTCCTGAATTGACAGGAAAGACCACCTGTACTCGTCTAGAAATAAACCCCTGTGGCTTCGCGCCTTCGGCTCCATGTAAAGGCACATGATGGTTTTCAAGCAGTCAAAACAGAATGCCTGTCTTGACCAAGACAATTCCCTTAAATGCCAGGGAAGCGTATCTGACCTCGTTTAGAAATCAAAATTTTATGACGAGGCCCCCAGTCCCCCTATCCATTTAAAAATTCTTATTTTTTTTTTCATGCAATTTATGTAGCCAAAAGGAGTCAAACTAATTTGTACAAATACGGAATGAAATGCCAGGAAATCGCTAAAGAGATCTAAAATTAAAAGGTTTTACTGTTTGGGCCCCTCATACTTATTATGTTTTAAATCTCTCTAAATTAGTGATAGAGAAATCTAAATGTTACGAGGCTATTTCATTAAGTAATCCTATGAGCGTTTTCCAAATCATTTGATGATAAAAGTTTAACGAATGGGAAATGAAAATTGGCAAATTTTCTTCGATTCGGTCGCTCGTACAAGATCATTTTCGTGCTATATAATTTATTTATATTCAGGCATTAAAATAGTAATGATGAAAAATATAATGTTAGTTTTAGATTTGTAAAGTGCTGTAATCTACCTTGAGGCACTCTACGCGCACAAAGTATAACACATATTAACATTTTGATATAACGCTAGTCATTACAAGGGCATATTTGCCAATATTTGAGTGTACGAATGTAGCGAAAATTTAAGAAGAATTTGCGTATTTCCCTCACTTACTATATGCTCACTCGTATCAAACTATCGTGCTTCATTCCTTTTTACATTCAGGCATTGAATTACATTTATTACAAAGACATGAGGGACATTCCCTGCACTTTTGGGTGTGCAAATGTAGCTATGATGAAGAGATAAGTGACAAATTTGTCCTCGCTCGCTCCGCTCTCTCGTAAGATATCTTATGCTTTATCATTCATATATATTCACACATTGAATCTACATAAGGCTATTTATTAGTCTGGGTTAAAGAAAGCTTTCCCAAACTTTTTGGTGTAAAATTGTATCAAGAATGAAAAGAAAATTGCCATATTTTCCCTCGCTCGCTTCGCTCAATCGCAGTATGTTTCATTTTCTCATTACAATCAGGCATGAAAATAACAAGTGAGAATTATTTAAATTGCTGTGATTTTGTAAATAGTGGGTATGAAAAAGTAACATTTTCCCTCGCTCGGTAAGCAAGTTATCACCCCAAGCTTCACAATGATTATAAAGCCTCCATAGATTTCTTTTCACAAGTCATTTTTTTTCCATTTATGTTATATGGCACAGACTTTTAATGTTCACAAAACGCCACTTCCAATAAATAAATGCACATTGCGGAAAACCGGAGCTAAAAAAAGTCTGTAGCAGAAGACTACTTCAAGACAGTGCTTGGATGATTGGAGCGATGCAAATCAAAATCACAATACGTCAGGTCTGCGATCAAGACGGAACACCTCTTCATCATCACCTCAAGAACAGAGAAGGGTCATCGTGCATTTTGAAAGAGTGAATATTTATTCCTATATATCATAAAGATAAAGAGTCAGAGGGAGCGACTATATCGACTTACGATGAACATTAGTAGGTAAGTAATTACCCAGGCAAAACTACCTTTTATATATTGGATAGAACTACATGAATTGTCTTGTCATCAATATTTGAGCGATGAAACATTACATAAATGATAATTATTTGATAAAAAATCAATGATGATGGAATTTATAAACTCCAATTAACGAATGCGAACAAATAGATAGTCCTGTTTAATTACAACCATCACTATTTTAGATAGAGTTTGGTTCAAATATTTGCCAAATTAATATAGTTAAATAGCTTGGTGCATGATTCCGATAGGAATTGATCTATTGAAATACCAAATAGACTTTTATCGTCAACTTCGGAAAAGCCGTGATAATATCTTGGAATCGCGCAAGTACGATTCAAAGCGATGTATATCGTTATCATGATTATTATTTTTATCATTTCTATCATTGCTAATATTATCATCATTTTTATCACAATTATCATTGGCATTATTATTATTACTATTATCATTATTATTATCATTATATATATTATTATTATTATTATCATTATCATTTTTATGATTGTCATTATTATTACTATTACTATCATCATCATTATCGATATTATCATTGTTAAAAAATATGAGTACTGTATAGTTCTTCGTATGTGTTTTCTCATTCGTGATCTATTGCAATTATCCCATTTAACTTATTTTGGGTATAGTAGGAATTATCTTAGTCAGCAAGCATATGTCTCATTTGAACCAGGCACCATAAATCATTGCGCTGTGATAAATTCATTAAAACATATCTGGTAAATTATAAACTACCACACCCTTTTTCAATATATTCATCATGTTTGATGCAACTCTGAAGTTATGGAACTCTTTGAAACATTTAACTCTGCGTACGTTATAAAGTGATGCATTTTAGATGTGGAAAAACATCTAATTGGTGTGATTCAAAATGATGTCACAAATGTTAATTTAAAGAGAGTCAGTGGCAGTGACCACGGAAACAAACTTATATACTTCGGCAACGAGCCATCCGCAAAACATCAGTTTTCTTTGGTAGTAATCTTGCAGAAAACTCGCAAAAAAATTTGGGTGAAAATGTCTAATAAAGTGTATATGGGATGTGCTAACCCACACAATGTGATCGAGTTGAAGACAATATCGTTAACATAAAATATAAAAATAAGCAACTTTAGAATTTATTTGAAAGAAAAGTCTATACCAAAACGAAAACTTCGATGCGATTGACGTAGCGGTTTGATTATACCGCCTCTTGTATAATTATAGAATTAGTCTAATTTTAGTTATAAACGCCCCATTGTTTTCTCTAAACAACGACTGTGTTTACTTTCTGATTTACCTAACAATGCTACACTGTACATACAGACATAGAAGGTGGTGTTGTTTAAACCTGACCAGCCAAATTTGGCACTAGACGTTTACTGTACACGAATGTGCGTTCTTCTCTAATTTTCATTCATACAAACAAGAGAAGTCGTATAAAGTTATGTACTCTTAAAAGTCTGGGTAAAATGATGTATACACAACAACTCTGTTCAGTTTAAACGCAAAATAGTGGGTTTTACGGTAATTTTCAAAGCAGGAAAAAGCTAAAGCCCTTTTTTAAATCAAAATATCGGTTCTCAAAGATTTCAAAATTTGGGCGGAGAGTAATATTATGCTTTTTCAGTGTTGGGTAAACTTTTTACCAATCATTTTAGGAGTGGATTACGGGGTTGCCTTATTCTGTCAGTCCGATGCAGGTCTCTTTCAACTTTTTGGGCCCATAAAAGAAGTCAAATCCCGCGTTTCCATGGAAACCATTTCGTCCTACTAGATATACTATTTTATTCGCATGATAAGCTTTTGCAGAATCAATGGCCAGTCATTGATGAATATCCTGTTAATTTCATGTACAAGATCCATTTTTTTAAAGCAATCACAAAAATCCATTTCTAGGAATTCAGACTATGTCAACCACTCCTCAATATGTATAGTGTATTTTTCATATAAATTTAATTTTTCATTATAAGTGAATGGCCGAGATTATGGTTATTGTTGTCGTGTTTGCTCTCACTTCTATTATTTATGTTTCATTTCTCATATTCTTTAAATATTGACATCATGAGTATTCCTGAACTATTGACATCTATGAGAATGTATACGTCGGCATACTGCATCCAATGAGTGCTGTCAATTGATATAAAATATAACACAAAACGATCAATTACTTAAACAGTAATGGAACACTGTATATACTGCGTACTTGTTTTCAAAATGAACACCTTGTATCGCGTAGCACGTCAAACATTATTAAAAAACATTAATTCTATCTTTTGAGGAAACTATTTGGACTCCGACAAACAGGTAATGTTTTGTAATTATATAGAATGGAATAAACAGGATTTAGGGTTATTATTCATGAAACATTTATACAACTTTTCTTAGAGCTAACAGATGGGTCTTTTCTGATTAAAATCATTCGTTTTGATTTTCAGACTTCTTAGCGCAAAAGGATGTAATTTCGATAAAATTTCTTGTTTCTTTATTTGATACAGCAAAATGGCACAGACACTCTTATGGAACAAACCATCAAATATCATACGGGTATACCTATTTATTTCCGGTAAGTAAATATGAACTGCAACACGATATAGTACGTAGTAATCATGGTAAAAGTAACTGTAGAAGCAGTATCAAGATTTAATTTACGAATAAAGGTCGGCAATTGAAACTTAATGCCTCATATTTAGAAAAGAATCCCGTAATTTTGTTGTTGTCTTTATATTTTTGTTATTGAATAAAAAGCAATTCAACAATAATTATCACAAAAACTATATGAATATCAATAATGATAGTAAAACAAGGAGAATAACCACACACACAAAAGGACAAAACACCACGATCACAAAGATAACACGAAACAACAAAATCGTCTCTCTAGATTAAAGTCTTCAGCAGAGGTGATACTAAAAAGCGATTCATGAAGAAAAATAAAATAGCAAAATAGTCAAAATGACAAGGGATGTCCCGGTCAACATGAATATTGTCTTTCCTTCGTTCAATTTAAAATTTGTATGCATAATCTTGTTTTGAATATGGGAATCATTGAATATCCTCAAAATGTGAATTTGAAATTGAATAATAAGTGAAGAGTCATTATTGCCTTCAAAATGAGCTACCAGTATGCCTCATCATACCGTTCGTCATTACGTCACATATCAATGCTGCGAACTTTGCATGATTTGTGACGATGTTTCACGCACACCACTCTAATGGGGTGTTGCTCAAAATCAACTGCAAATCAACTGCAACTTTGCAGATTGTAACGCGCATTTTCATTTGCGCGTGGTGCGCGCATGTAATAAGACGCGCATGAAACAATGATTTTGATTGGCGCGTCCCGATCAACTGCAACTTGCGATCAATTGCAACTTTTGAGCAACACCCCCTAAATCCATTATCCATTATCCGTGGCAAATCAGTGGTCTAGTTGAGGAATGCGTGCTCTGATAGCACCCACCTCTGCATATTCTCTTACACTGAACACGCAGGGACTGCATAGCACTCAACCACAGAGTCATTTATTTATAACCCCCTAATGGAGGCGCGATCAGAGGGGTATACAGAAAGGTGTTTCATCAAGACTTTACGTTCGACTGGTATCCGTTCTTGTGCGCAATGGTTCACATTATTACGCGCATTCAGCGCAAGAACTGATACCAGTCGAACGTAAAGTCGTGCGTAAAGTCTTTCTTATCTTGGTGAAACACTTTCCTGTAAACCCCTCTGATCGTGCCTCAATTAGGGGGTTAGGTAAGGACTCTGTGGTTGAGTGCTATATGCAGTCAGTAATAGAATATGCAGAGGTGGGTGATATCTGAACAAACAGTCCTCAACTAAAATAAATAATTAGCTACGAGGAAGCATGTCTCATATCAAGGGCAATCAATAACTCTTCATCAGTTCATGAATATTGAGAAATCTTATACTTCCTTCATCATTATAAAATTTTATGACAAAAAATAGCAAGCTTTCGGGTTTTAAACAACAGCCTTTGTAAAGAAAGGCATTGATTAGTAAACATGCTTCTTTAGAGATGAAATAAATAATAAATAACTCAACTGACAAACACTTGATTAAGCCTGTTGTAGAGTACGTGGCACGTGTCCTAATTTATATATCTATAATTTATTATGTTTTTGTAAGTTTTCATCTCTTATGAAACATGTATTATTCATGGTAGGAATTGGATTTTCAATCACTATTCCTACATTATCTGCATAACTGCAAAAAAAGAACCCGAAATGATATCAAATATCACGTATTCATTAAAAAAAATCATTACAAATATAAAACGAGCGAAAATTGATGAAAAAATCCTTCCCACCTTTTACTATTATATAGTGATGCCAAACATTCCAGAGTATGTATGATCTATATATTTATATTGATTTTTATTACGCGTGGATGGTTGAGGGCCAGTACATTGTCTTACGTTCACATTTTAATTATTATCACATGTATAATCTGAAACGATTATCAACTATACTATTGTTTCCTTGCCCTTTTCAGCTCTTTATGCCCAACACATGTTAGTCCCTGTCAAATGTCAAGGATATACCCAAGGTAGGTTTTCATCATTCTTGTTTAATTGGTCTTGCAATAAAAATATTTTTCTAAGCAATTAATTTTGATAGTCATAATGGGTGAGATGACGCGTAGGGCGATTATCTTTACGCACTTGAAACGAACGATCAAAAGTGCAATTGCTCGTTCTTGTCCTGTGATTGAAGACTCACTCATCATTTGCGTTTACAGGCAATTTATAACCGGCATACATGACCAGATGATGGCAGACATACACAGGATTGACACTTGCCTGACACGAATAAGCATTCAATTTTGAGAGCAATGGCAAGTGATATGAAGCGTTGGGCAATTATCTTTACGAACTTAAAACAAAAGTGCAATTGCTTGTTCATGTTTGAAGGTTCAGTCATTGGTAAAAAGACTCACCCTCGAAATTGAATCGTATGAGTAAAATACAGAGTAAATTGAGCTTTTTTCAATTAGTGTAAACACAAAAAATGCACATATGCATTAAAAGGCTGGAAACAATTTATCCAAACATATAGTTGTTTTAAAGATTTTCTGCAAGAATTGAGAGCTAAAACAACTAAAAGGTACACTGCTTTAATATTAACATGATTAAAGCCCAAGTAAAGTTTTGGTAAAAGCGAATATTTTGCCTCCATGTTTGTCTTTAAATCTTAATGAAATGAAACATGGTATCATGAACATATTGCACAAAAGATTGTGCGAGAAATGAATGTGTTTTGGTAAAGTTACAACCTAAAACGTGCAAAACATCTCTGTGTCGTGTCCCCCGACACTTATTCAATAGTTTCTCCCGTGATAAAGAACACCTTCTCGTGCAAAGAATCGAATGGAATTTCAGAATTTAATTTTTGAGTATACCTTTTTATCATTCTTTTGTCAAATCTCAGAAAAAAAAACCTTGCTTATGCCCGATAACAAACAAAATATTTTTATTACCAAAAAGAGGTCGCTAAACATGGTTTAACGGTTAAATCCAAATTTTCAAAAAGAATCAGCACGCTTTGGTCTCGAAATGTCTTTGTAAGATACATATGTCATGATAAACATCCGGAGTAAAATTTACATTTCTTAATCGTTTCACAAACTGTACTGGGGCTTCAAGAGTGTTTGTCTAATAGTCAAACCAATTAACTGCTGGGCAGGTTATTCGTCCTTTGTTCGGGCGTTGAAACTGGATTACTATTGTTTCGCCTATCTGCCTATCACATACGAAAAAAAAAAATACCATTTTTTTTTTAGAAATATGATAAATCATTAAAGACAATAGAAAGAAATAAACTATTGATCAATTAGTGCTTGATTGGTGTTATTTACCCGACTTATCTTTCACCGTTAACTTATGCAGTCTATATTAAATCCAAAAAAATATAACAGAGATTCAAAAGATAGCATATGCCTACACGAAATTGATCAAAACCCAATTCACATAAATATTATCATCATCAGTTGATTAATCTATTGATTTTGGCAATCGACAGTACCTTATCTTACGTTTATTTTTTTTCATCATTTGTATCCATTTTTCGTTTATATCTAAGACGTACAGTGTCCGCGCCCAGTGCTCACTAAATGTTATTAAAAGAAGAGTCTACCCCCAAAATAATATTTATTCAACATGTGCAGAAAAATCAGAGGAACAAAACAAAAAATGTTCGAGAAAAATCAGACAATTAGACAACTAATAAGAAAATTATGAATGTTTCAATATGTTGACAAATTGGCAGCTTATGACGTCATAGGTGAACAACTGACCATTAATCATATTCTTATCAATGTTATGAAATGTTACTTTTTCACTAAACAATAAGATTTCCTCAGGAATTTAACTATAGGATATATTTATGATAGATATCTTTTATATGTAGATCCCCTACTTCCATGTTTACACTCATACAAACTTTGTATATTTATGTACAAGCAGGGAGTTGGGATTTTACACAACTCCCTGGTACAAGTGATGATTTTTGCACCATTATTATAAATAACATTCTAGTTAGTAGAAAATGTAAAGAACGCTGAGCTGGCTACTAATTTGTCTACATGTTTACATTTATATTAAAAAGTGGGGGATTCATGTGTGTTTTTTTTAAATGTGGAAGTATTTTTAAACAAATATATATCTAACCATCCCTATTTTGTTTATTCTAAGTGTAAACATGTTTGTAAATGTTATCATCCTGCAGAAATATTTCTACACTTTCCAGTAGTAAACATCATTTATGCATATAAAAATGCATTCTTAGCCAATAAAATCCAACTTCCAATCTTAATGACATATCATACACTTCTACTTCATTTTACCAGAAACCGTAACCATTGCTGATTCCGAAGGGAGGAGGACGACTGATATTGAATATGCACTGTCAACAGAATTGGCGTCCATGGAGGATCAAACGATGACGATGGAAACTGAGTCGATGACGGAACTCGTAATCGTCCAGGACGGTATGATGACGATGGAGGTGGCGACCCACCCAAATACTTCAACAGAATCCCAAACGTCGGCTGATAATGATTCAAGTATGGCGACGGAAATGATGTCAACTGATGACCTCGAAACGATGTCGATGCCTTTGCCGGTGACTGACAAAGATGATATAATAGCGTCTGGAATGATGCCGACGATGATGACGACGTCTACAACAAGTGATAGCGACATGTCGATGACGGAAGTCGTTTCGACCTTAGATACTCATTTGATTTCGACGTCCAAATCGAAGACTGATGACGATAACATAATGATGACGGAGAGAATGCAAAAGACTGATCAGAGTATGATTTCGACGGATGTGAAGGTTGAACAAGATGATATAATGACGACGGACATAATGCTGACGCTAGAGCAATATACGATGTCGACATCTAAAATGGAAATTGAATTTGATGACTTCACGACCACGGAGATAATACCCATTCTTGATCAATCAATGATGACCACGCTGAACCCGATGGATGAAACCGATGACGTTATGACCACTAAAGATATATCCATGAATGATTATTACATGATGTTGACAGCCAAAATGACGACTGACGACGGCGACTTCGATACGATGAGGCCAATGCCAGGAGGTCTACGAAGTAAGCTATCGACGTCCGAGGCAGGGATCGAAAAATTTGATATGATGACAGAGATAACGACGACGATGGAAGACCCACAAACGATTTCGACACCTGATACGGTGACTGAACACGATGATGAAGTCGCATCGGGTATGATGCCGACAACCAGTCAACGAATGACCTCGACATTTCAAATGACTGATGGCAATATCATGATGACGGATATGATAACAATGTTGGGCAAACATATGATGACGACAAACGAAAGGACATCTGACGACGATGGTTTGATGAAGATCACGACGATGATGTCAAGGACTGATCAAAATATGATGTCAGAAAGCAAAACGATGATCGGCGGCGAAAACGCGGTAACGACACAATCGATTAATGAACAAGATATGATGTCAAAATCCAAAATGACCACAGACGCTTACGACGTGACGACGGCATCAATAAAAACGATTGGTCAAGATATGACGTCCACATTAAAAATGGCGACCGACGACGATGTTATGATGACGGTAATTGATCAGGATTTGGTAACGATTACCGATCCGCCGACGAATGACAACACTGTGGAGAAGAGGCGACCAGTTCCCGGAGCTCTCAGTCGGCGAATGTCTACCTCCAAAACAGTAACGGATGATGACATGGAAATGGTGACGATGGAGACGATGCATACGACTGAACAAGATATGATGCCGACATCGAAAACAGAGACCATCCACGATGGCATGTTTACCACGGAAATGATGTCCACAGTTGGCGAAAAAACGATGCCACCAACCGGAGACATTATGACGACTTCGAAAATGATGTCGACGGAGCGACTAATGATGTCGACATCCAATATGATGACCGAGAGCGGTGATGAAACGGTGTCGTCTATGATGATGACAACATCGAAAGCGTTGATGAAGAATGGTGAAATGATGTCGCCGGATATGATGCATTCGACGGATCATTCTATAATGTCGAAATCTAAAATGAAAACCGATAACGACCGCGACATGGCGACACATATGATGATCACGGGAGATCATCATATGATGTCGGAATCTAAGATGATGACCGATAATGACCATGCGATGATGACAAATATGATGACCATGGGAGATGGAAACATGATGTCGACATCTGAAATGATGGCCGAAAACGACCATGTAATGACCACAAATATGATGACGA
The DNA here is from genome assembly GCA_036244855.1 of Temnopleurus reevesii. NCBI lineage: Eukaryota > Metazoa > Echinodermata > Echinoidea > Temnopleuroida > Temnopleuridae > Temnopleurus > Temnopleurus reevesii. The sequence goes on from BQKZ01000771.1 coordinate 34,259, forward strand.
CGGGAGATGGAAATATGATGTCGACATCTGAAAAGATGGCCGAAAACGATCATGAGATGACCACAAATATGATGACCATGGGGGATGGAAACATGATGTCGACATCAGAGATGATGGCCGAAAACGATCATGCGATGATGACAAGCATGATGAATACAGCAGATCAAAATATGATGTCGACATCAAGACCTATTACTGAGAGCCATGACCGTAGAATGACGCACATGATGTCGACAGAGCAAGACCGGGCATCGATGATATCTAACATGATCACGACAAATATGCACACGATGTCGGATATGACGACGATGGAGGACCCCAATATGATGACCTCGAGGACCAATGAGATGCTGAATGGAATGACGACTAGCATGCAGGATAGAGAATCTTCACACCTGATGACGAACATGAATTCTTCAATGCCGACGATGTCGAATGGAATGAACTCATCGATGTCTACGACGATGACGATGATGAATATGACCATGGGAATGACGTCAGATATGAACCACCATCATCATCATCATCATTCGAACGGTAAGATAATAATTTAGGGGCTCGTTTAGCACACCTCTTTGCTATAAAAGACGCAGCAAAAATGTGATCTCCTTTCTCCAGAAAAGCATAAATTTTCAATACAGTTTTTATCAATGTAATTTGACAAAAGAATAAGTCTTAACTAGCTGGCCCAGCTGTTTCGTGCAAATAATGCAAAATACAAAATTCAAGAGATTACAAAGTCATCGATTTCAATTTTTCAGGAGGAAAAACCTGAACACAGATTGATCAAGAATGAAACTTAATCAAAGATTAGATTAAAAAGTCAATCTAAACGGAGTAAAATAATTGAACCCGTTTCAGATGTGTCCTTCAGGATTATTCGCAATTGCTCGAACTTAGAGAGCAAATAGAGATGGTAAAACAAATTAAGAGTGACAAGAGCCTAAAATTAGGATTAGAATATAGCAGAAATGTAAAAATCTATATGATGAAATAAATAATCTCTTTATCATTTTAGCAAAGAGCATTTTCAATGTCACTGTAAGTGTCAATATCCTGTTTTTCGTTCCATGCATACATGTGTATTAAAATATCTAGTTTAACATAAGTTTATTACTTTTAATTTTCATTATTTCTATTCATTCCCATCTTTCACATTTACCATGTAGATAACATGACGACACACGCCATGGACAGTAACACAACTGATATGACGTCATCGGAGAACATGACAATGATGACGTCATCGGAGGTGATGGTTACCCCTGCAATGTTACAGGCGAGTTTAATAAATTATTAATCATCATCCTTTTGAAGTTAATTTCGCTTAATTTTTCAGATAGATTAAACAACTTCTTTGAGGGCAGTGATCCTTAGTTTATCGATTAGATAATGATAATTATTTTTGGAAAATGGACATACCGTCCATTGTTGGGGGGGGGGGGGGAGAGAGGAAGAAAAGGGGTTGAAATAAGAAGCTAGAATCTTTTTTCTCAGCAAAAATTCCTGATTGGTTTTTAATTTAGATATCTGTGCCCTTCAAACTTTTTGTCAACACGTAAACTATTTTCTCTCTCCTGGTATTCATCCATAGATGGCGCTGTCCTGTTTTACATGTGAAACCACATTGACTATGTCCGACTGCTATGGCACGCAACACAACGACTCGTCTTCTACCGTAACATGTGCAGCCAATGAGATGTGTGGGGTAAGTTGACATGTATATCATAAACATGAATCGTGAAAATGAAAACTAGAGACAATGGACACGAATAATTTCACTTCAACTCCGTCAAAGAGGCTCACATAAAGAAGGGGCTGGCCCTTGGAAGCATGCTTCCTATTTGCAAGTTAGTTTACAAGATGTTTTCAAGACCTAATGTAAATGTACTATTTATCTTTGCTCATCTTGTCTTATTGGATTGATCATCTGAAACTCAGTTTTCGCACAAACTTGACAATAGAACAAATCTTTGTTGTTATTATTACGTAATACGTATCAAACATAAAAATAAAGGAATTTGAATTCCAAAAGGGGGAAAGTAGTTCGGAACGGGATTGTAATTTATACTCGTACCAACTACATTGAAAATGTTTTACTAATTACCAATGTCACGTAAAAAGCACGGAAATACAAACTAGTTAATTCAAAGTTCACTCTAATACCATTATGCACTATTTCAGGTGTTAGATTACAACCAAAAAAATAAGCACCAATGTTATGCTAATATGTTTATGGTGTATGACTCGGAATAAAGAGTCCGAGTCGGGCTTAAATTAACACCCTGGGGCCAGGCCAGTTGCTCAGAATGGTCTTAGATACCCTATTGAGGATAAGAGCACTTATCGCGCACTTGTCCGCTTGTCTGTTTCCCAAAGGCATTCTAGTTATCTCAAAGGGCAAGTCCATTCCAGCGAGTTACGGCACATCGAGAGCTGTCTTATCTTTTAGCAAGCTTACGTCATGTGACTTTTATTTAATTCATGATACGCGAAATGAAACGTGCCAAATCGTTACTCAGTGACATTTTAAAGTCACAATTCAGTGGGATTTTGGGCAAATCATAATCTGATTTTATTTCGTAAGTTTCAGAAGTTCATTTTAGAATACCAAGAACAAATATATTTTTAAAAAAAGAATCACATTTACTGAATAATTATTATTTCACAAGATAAATTAAAAAAAAACACACAATAATGTTTCCCAGTAAAAGAAATATGCAGTGATTGATGGCTTCTTTTCATGCAAAAAAAAAATAATTATTTCATTAAAAAGGATATGAGTGAATTACAATAGAGACACAAACACAATACAATACCTTTTAGATGAAATACTCCCTTTTCAAAACTCAAACATACTTTTTTTTATATCAGTTTGTCATAGAATTAAAACTTTTCTGTGAATATAGACCCTGTTTAAAGAGTACGCAATGTTACGTGGCTAATTCTATCGATTTTTATCTAATTGGACGATAGCAGTGATAGTATTTTTTCATGATATATGTAACAATATTTGATTCTAACTAGTTAAGAGCAAAACCTGGGATAAAAAGCAGGGAAAGGTTTATTCTGTAACAATTTGATGGTTTTTTTTTTTTAACTATAAACTAAAGGAATAGGGGTGCCTGACCTAGCATTTGTTCGTGACTTTCGAGGATAAAAGCAAATGAGCTATTTTCGTCATTGAACATCGAATGATAAGTATTTTTATTGTTTATGATGGAAACAAATCATTGTTTGAAAATTTTCTGTAATGCAATTCCGAGACTTGTTTCGTATTTATGTTTGTAATCTCAAATAATAATGTTTGCTGAAATATAGCTATTACGTAAACCCGTGAGTAAGGCTAATTTTGGTAACGAGCACGCTATAGGACCCCTTTGCGCAACGGATTTACGAAGATTACTGACAACTCAGCTGTACAAGATATCTTCAAAATATATCCTGTCACTATCTTGTCTTGGCTTCGAAGAACCGGCCCCTGGGTTTTACTGTGTGTAAAACTAACTATCGCCACCTTTCGATTCTTACAGACGGTCCGATATGACAGCGGACACGGGACCGACCTTCTCAACGTCTCACGGACATGCTTCGCTGAACTCTGCCCAAACACGCAGGCCGATGAGATGGCTTGTGAGATCTCTAACCCGCCATATCGCCGATGCGTACAATGCTGCTCAGGGCATCTGTGTAACATGCATGTAAACAGTAAAGCACGCTCGCTATTTATAAATGAAAAAGTTTCATTATATTTTAGTATATCAGTAATTGTATACTTCTTGTTAGTATGACAGCATGTACTGTAATAGGGGAAAAGGGTATTTAAAATTATTTTTGAAAATCAGACTTTCTAGGAAAAAATACATACCTCCTATCATCATGAATAATTTATATTCACTATGGCAACTCTCTGCATATACTATAACATAATATTGCTACGTCTAAAGCATATTTTGCCATGGTAGATGTATTAAACCGCCATTAGATATACAGCATGAATATCTATTATGACTCTGCAGTTGTAAAGTAAAATAAGTATTTTTATACAACTATGAGGGTCGATTTCAAGAAAGTATGACATACCGTTAATACGCAAAAACATGCGTAGAATAAACAAATGATAGGTAATTGTTTGAAAATTAATATTTATGCAGCATGATTATAACATAACAGTAGTTTACACTTATATCACGTGACTTGTAATCAAGTGACTTGCCGTCAGCGTAACAGACGTGACATCGTCGCTCAAATACTATCCAGGGTTGTGTTTCATAAAGCTGTGGGTAGATCTACGCACGAATGTACGAACGACTGGTAACAATTTCCGGCACTCAATAAGAACCCCTGGCACTGAATCGAATCTAAAAAAGGGTCACCAGGTTTATGAAATACGTCACATGTTTGTAATGAAGCTTTCTACTCACGACTCTACGAACGACTGGTGACACTTTATTAAACTCTATAACTCCTGGCGCTGAATTGCATAGACGAATTTTCTAAATTCACATTAAAACCATATTTATGTGATATACAATTTCAAAGATATATATGTATATATATAGTTATATATATATCTATTAAATGTATTTTATTATTATCATTGCTGCCACGTTCTGATTTTGCACTGTACTAAAAATTATAATAAGACATGTCGAGCGACAAAATTGTCATATCTGGCTGTATTGAAATGAAGGAACCAAATCAACTATCAATTGCTGGCAAGAGTCATATTCTAAATTCTGAATTCTATTTATTTATTTTCTTACTGGTAATACAACTCAAAAAGGACAGGTCTGAGATTTGGCAGTACAGTGGAACCTCGTTATAAAGAGGTCGGATATAAATTCCCTGGATATAGCGAGATACCTGTTATAACAAGGTGATTTTATTGGTCCCAGCTCTTTATAGTTCTTTGTTTTTACCCTGATATATTGAGGAACCTGATATAACAAGGTAATTTTCATGGTCCCAAAGGACCTCGTTATAAAGAGGTTTCACTGTATCACTTCAAATGCAGTTTATTATTAAGCACCACAAATTAACACATGTGTATTTTGAATGAATTTTCGTCTGGATGTTTGTGTTTTATTCCTATTGTTAATTTATTCCGAATGTTTCAGTATACAAAAGGGAATATTCATGAAGTTGCCTTAATCCCTTTCGATATTTGAATGGATTTATTGTGCAATTTACAACTTGTGGTTACAATAGTCTATTTGTATGATGACGTCAATTTTGTTGATACATGGCTAGCATGTTTATCATTATATTATTGTATTTTCCTGAATTCATTTCGGTTGTATTTTACGATAAGAATAGGTCGCACTTCGTATAATTGTCCATGGTGCATGTATTGGTGCTAAAAATGTCTCTGTTGTGTAGATATCAGTATATTTATTAATGATGTGTATTATCTTATTTGAGAAGAGTTTTAATTGTTCAATTAACCAATTACATTGGTCAACAACAACTTTGTCATCTGTATTTTTCAGCTAATTTATGTTGAAAATAATGCACTGAGTCCAAACATCATATTGGTTTAGCACCACAATAAGATCAGGATTTCGACCTATACCTACACGTTGTTGTTTAAGTTTTGTTTACATGTGCGCATGACTTTTATGTGTGAAGTATGTTTTGGAGACGTTGTCGGGGTAGGTGGAAAATAAATATTTTGGTTAGAAATTTATCATATTAATGGCAAGAAACATTCATGTTCAATACTTTGGGGTGATTCTGTCGAAGATGACTGCGTTTAAGCTATGAAATTCGAAACCCTAAACTCCTCTAGAATTGGTTTGGGCAAAGCTTAAATTTATTGGACCAGACCAAACGGCAAGCTAGAAGACAGCCCAGATATTTATTTTCCAATAGCAGATCATAAATTATAGAAACTCAACTAACAATTTTGAGGAAAAGTAAAGTATTTTTTAAATTATTAATTATTTATCTAAAAAATGGTAAATACAAAATACATGTACATCATGACAAATAAATTTGTAACATTCAAGACATCATTCACTACCATAGCTCTACCATGTTATCATATAATAGAAATGAAGGCTGTGTGACACAGGGTGTGAATTATGCGTTCTTAGTCGCAAACTTTGAGTCAACGTTCATAAACTTTGCGTGCCGGGTAAGAAACTTCGAGTTTCTAAATTCTCGCCATCGACAATGAAACAAAAATAGACATTTAATTCGTCATGGGGACGAATTAGGTGGTCTGTCGTTGAATTCTTTGATAAAGGGTCAATTTTAGATGACATGGTAAAAATATTATTTGTAATGTTGAAATGTAACTTAAAAGTTATGACGTGAATATGAAAGATTTTAGTTAGGGAACGTTTGATTCATAATGGGATTTTAGAAAACAGTGATGCCATCAGCTTGAGCTAGTTGAGGAATTGAGAAGTTATGTTGCAACAACATATTTCAAGGACGAAGAATTTTAAGCAAGAATAAGGGAGATTTTGAAAAAATAAGACAAAGGTGCAGAATCAAGTTTTCATCAGAAATCGTTTCTCATAGAGATTACGTGTAAAAAGGGTGAAATTGACATGCCTTTATATATCGTAAAATTCACCATGTTAACCTTGTCAGACTGAAAAAAAAACTGAGCAAATTTTCATAAAATACGTAACGCAATTTTCTTAAATATGAAATCTTGAGTTTTGACGACAAAATGTTTATGAAGGGTAAATGGCACAACTACATCTGATAGTTAACATACTAAATACTGAGCATTTATTTCATAGAGAATTGTGTCAGCTACAACATATCAAAATCTTCGCACAAGATCACCAATACTGACAGTGTTATCGATAAATTTCCATAAAACTGTAACGCCATTTTGGAAAATCAAAACAAATGAGTATGATATTCATGTTTGTCATTAAATTTCCAACATTTTGAGTACCAATCTGTCATACTTCTACTGACCAATAATATCAGTGACCTTTGACCTCTAAAAAAGATTGCAAGATATTTGTTCATAAAGAAATTCCACATCAATTTCCATTTTCTTGATGGTAATGATAGACACAATGACTAAGAAAATTAGAGAAGAAAAAAACTTGAACAAATGTCAGAGGCAGGACTCGAACCCTCGACTGCTAGGTTGGAAGGTGAACGCCTTACCGATAATTGAGCTAGGTTATTCCCCAATCATAATACACGTAAATTAAAAATCGGATCCGCATAACCCTTTTTAGCCCTCAAAATTAAGCGTGATAATGACATCAAAATGAAAAAAATACGAACCCATGTGACAAGAAGATTTATCAGGTAACAATATATTTCAAAGATGAAGAATTTCGAGCAAGAATAAGGGAGATTTGGAAAAAAAAATAAGACAAGGGTGCAGAATCAAGTTTTCATCAGAAATCGTTTCTCGTAGATATTACGTGTAAAACGGGTGAAATTGACATGCCTGCATATAAATTTTCTTTGTGAATAGTTGAAAGAGAGTTGTTATTTTTTTGTACTTCATTTGCCAAATTTCTGTAGTTATATATTTACCCTTGAAATCATCGCTGCAACTAAACGGCAAGTGCTATAGTGGTCAGGAAGATAATGGGATATGGAAATTTTTATATCCAACATTAACCGCTTATCATCTGTTGAAATACTTCTGCTGTAATTGATTTCGTAGCAAGGACTTTGAATAAGCCCAGGGTCGTGTTTCAGTCATGGCTGTAAAATGCAAAAACCAAACTGGTTTTCTATTACATAAAATTATTCATTATCTATGCACTTGAAGTTATATTCATACAATGTCTATTGTAAAGATACACCATGTTGCTGATGTCAGAATGGAAAACCGTGGTAACTGATTTTGTCCGGAATCGCCTCAGCTACAACATATCATAAACTGGGAGCAAAAGGACCACTATTGACGGAGTTATGGGCAAATTTGCATAAAAATTATGACGCTATTAAGAAAAAAAACGAAATTTTAGGTTAAGGCGCCATTTTGATGACGTCAAAACGTTTATAAATAGCAAATGGCACATTAAATCATATTTTCAACTCACATAAAAACAGGTTCGTGAAAAACCATGGAGGGTTAACGGACTATTTTTAGAGCTTCATTGATTTTAGTGTAGGCATCATTTTACCCATATTTGGCATATGAAGAAGGAACACGCACGCGCGCGTGAAATAATTTGGGAGATGATAATTTCTTTAATAATGGTCGTAGAAAGTTGAACAGGGTATCATTTTTTCAGAATTTTATGCTCTATCAGACTCCATCAAGATAAATGGCGAATTTAGACATTTTCATGGTGAAACGTGTTATGGCACGCGTGTATCCGTCCGCGCACCCAAATTTTTGAAAGGCTTAAAATGACCTGAAACGTACTCTGATTTGGTCAAAAAGTGATTTTGAGCATTTTGAGATTTTGAAGGACGCGTACGCGTGCGTAATGACATTTGGATGAATCTTGATGGCATGACCTAATGACCCTTAACTAAAATAGTATATGACGTGAATATAAATGATTATTGATGATTTTTTAGAAAGATATGAATAATAATGTGATTTTACAAAATGGCGTCTACATGACGTCACGATGACGCCATGACATTGGTCTTGTTGGAGAAACGTGTTTTCAATGACCTTGATATATGACTAAAATTTGAAGAATTTAAATTGAAAGATCTTGGAGATATTCTGGACAACAAAAAAGGTGGAAATACAAATAAATAAAGCAAGAAAACAGAAACAAAGAAAATTCGGATGATAACAATAGGTGATCTGTCAAATAGGACAGACCACCTAATTAAGAACCGCATATGCTATATACAGTTTTTTTCACAGTAAACAAGTTATGTGAGTCAGTATACCTACTTTGGGTTACGGATAAACGTGCAATTGTTTTCCACTTTGCCAGGTTTTATTTATTTTACAATTTACTTTACATATGTCTTGATACTAACTACATGATAATAAATAATAATAATCATAATTTTTTTTTACCCAGGGTAGCCACATTCAGCTGTAAGGTAGCTGCTTTTCCAGCGGGCCTTGCATAACATAAAGTTATTATTACCCTTCTCCTTTCTTAAATGCCGAGCGACTGGCAAGAAGGCAGATAGTCCCATTTTTATAAGTCTTTGGTATGACTCGAATGGGATCGAACCTACGACCTTCCGTTCATGGGGCAGACGCTCTACCACTGAGCCACACATGACCGGTGTGTATCATCACACCAAGAAGTGTGCCTTTAACGCAGCACCGCAAGTACCTCCGATGATGTTTAAGGAAGAAAAATCGGCAAATTTCCCGAATGATAGACGTAATTAGCTTTCCATCCTCAACATATCTGTATCGACGGTATCACAATCATCTGTTGCAGGTGGAGAGAATTACACACCCGATCGGCATCCCATGTCACGAACTTCACATCCCAAATCAGAATGTAATATAAAACTTACGTTCGGCGTACGCTCCATCGGCGCAATCCGAATGCCAGACAATCGTAAGATCATCGTATACTGTGCTAAAAAAAAAGTCGCTTGTCGACGCAAGTTCAAAATGCAAATGTGTAAATTCGCCTTATTTGATTGTTTGTGTGTTGTTGGGTTTTTTTTTTGTTGTTGTTGTTGGGGGAGGGGGGATCTGGTCACAAAATGCGGGTGCACATGACATGCTGTTGTCCGTATTTTGAGACCGGCATAAGGATGTGTACCAGAGAGCTAGTTGAGAGCTACAGTTATTATATATTATATATAATAACTGTAGCTCTCAATATATATATATATATATATATATATAGAGAGAGAGAGAGAGAGAAAGAGATTGGGAGTGGGAGAAGAAAAAGGAGAGAGAGACACACACACATGATACAGAAAGAGACAGAGAGAAATGGGGGGGGGGGGGGGGGGGG